>NPHW01004397.1:0-17521 GCA_002240705.1 Elaphomyces granulatus
GAAACAAGGGATTTCCAGGCCCTGCATATGGATGCCAATTGGGTGTGCAATTGGTGGAAGGTTCATAGGAAGGACAACTTTACCCTTGAATGGCCGCTCAGGCTGCTACCATGGAGATTATTTGGCAATTCCGGCCTCTGAAGTTTTAGTAGAAAGGCTTTTCAGCGCTGGGAGGAATATCCTGGACTGCGGAGGCACTCTATAAAGGGAGATACACTGAGATTTTCGATGTTATTGCCGGAAGTATATAAGCAATAACTAGTACTACATGTCTCTTATTATGAAATGTATGAACATTGAATCATCCGCTTCCTGCCTTCACGACTATTGTATCTCTCTGATTTGCGAATATTCGCGCAGCCTTCAAAGCTTGCAAATATATCCATCCACTGCGAATATTCGTAGTAGCCCTAGGTGTGGGGGAGGAAGAGTATGGGTATGGGTATGAGACAGAGAGAGAAGGAAATATCTAGGCAGTGTGGGAATGAATCACACGCTGAAAAATATTTTCTACCTAGACATCACGATCACAGCCCCAGAAGGTCTCCACTTTCCTACTATAGAGCCTGTTCTTTCCCATGTTTTCTTTTCTCCCATGTTTGATATTATGTCATGAACCAAGTCCAATAATGTATAGACTCGAGTAGGCGATCAGTGGCAGTGAGGCCGTGAGTGGTTTGAAATCATATACAAAAGACTAAGCATGATTCTTTCACGTTAGGAGTGAAATAACTCGGGCACCATTATTCTACATTATTTGGAATGGAGACTCCATTTCAGACCAGTGGTGTATTCGGCATTGAGTAGAAAATCAATATTCTCAGTACATATCGAAAATTTTCGATACTGAAAAAAATGATATTCAGGATATTGAATACCGAATGCATCACTGCCATTCCCTAGTACGCAAACAGTCAGTTCTATTTCTCAAACAGCCTTTAGCCATCGATCTTTATTAAAGATTGCATAAATGGAGTTTTCAATAAAGAGCAATTCTGATATCGTTGCACAATCTAGTAGTCTGTGAGGTTCATGTGTAGGTACGATGTCGACGTAATGTTACGAAACTGGAATGAATGACTTCGAACTGAAACAAATTGCTTCCATTGATTATGGGATCATTAATGAGACATGGGGTAATCAACAAGACGTCGTACGAGGAAGGAAAGAAAGAAGGATCACGGGTTCGTGGTGATTTAGTTCAACTACGGCGAAAACAGGGGTGGAAACCACTCAGAAAGAAACCATAATTCGCGGAGAACGGGGTAGTTATGCCAGTGGTGTCAGAGTCAAAGGCCAATGGGAGCAATGGTGGAATTTGCTGGGATATCTGTACCACCTTGGTCTTGTCTGCTCATGATCAGAGGTTACCTTTCTTGTCCCCAAAATCTCGGGGTGGTGCACCTTGCAGCTCAAGACTTGTTGTAAAGCTGAGCACGACCGTCGTTAAGGCTTGCATGCAGCATCTGTGATCCATCCTGGTCGATCATCGTGGAACTCTGATATGAAAACCGTGGTAGTAACATGGAACGAGGGATCCGTAGAGAGGAGGGATAGTACTCTACACTGAAAAAAAAATCTCTAGCACTTGAGGAAATTTCAAAAGCACACAATAATATTATTATCCATGAAAAAAATCCCGTATTCATATGATATTCGTAACATCCATGAATATATCCATGGATAGATTCATATCTGTGTATCCGGATATGGAGAGCAGGTCAACTGGGCATAAACTAAAAGCTGCTGAGCCACACTAGCCTGGAGGGTTAAGCATCATTATATCATGATGTCGAGCTCAACACATGCATGCTGGATGGAATCGATGGTGAAGGAGGGAATCAAACATGCATATGAGTACTTCGCATCACTACTATTAAATGCAGTGTAACCCTTACCTAGGTACTACATAGCTTCTCGATACTACCTAGTATATAGGTATGCTACCTATCCAGCTTTGGTCGGAAAACCTTGAAGAAAATAAACCCCCTCGTCCTTACCCCGTACGGTTTTAAATATTTTTTTCAGAAAGGGGGAGTTACTAAGTTGGCTATCATGACGAAATGGGAAATTTTCTACTTTACAGTGCAGACAAGTACGCCTAATGGAACATCGGATGTCCTCTATGTATGCCAACAGTAGGATGATGCAGGTGCCTGTTTATAGCGATTAATCCGGATAACAATGATCCCTACCACTTGACTCAATCAGAGATTGACGGTATTGATCTGGTTGATTAGGACGATACATCCTGTTCACTACGAGAAAGTAGTTGGTCTTTGCCTTCAGTTGAAAAAAAGAATTCGCACATGGTTTAAATTCGGCAACTTCAACAGCGAATACTGTGCCTCATATGATGAGAGCGTTTCAAGATGACAGTCCTCAATCGAAACTCTATTAGGTCTCTACGACAAATAAAAAATAAAAATATTGCCGCAAGATGGTCCAGCCGTTCAAGTTAGTTCGGATTTTGATTCTCACGTCACGCTGATGGGGAAGGAGCCTCCACAGACAGCATTAAGGTGACGCGAGAGGATGTCGACAATGGGTGGTATCCAGCGTAATTATTATATCTCAATGAGTGTCCGTACGCTACCAAGGCATTGAAAGCAGATATTCATGGCTACTATTCCTCTGGGAATGATGATAAGCGGTTGGTTACGATTATTTAACAAAAGATGAGGGTAAAAATCTAAAGTTACTTTTCATTTAGGATTACTACGATTACAGTGATGAAGTTACCAAAAGACGGCAGGGCTATGCGTATGCTGACATCAAGGTCAATCAAAAATGGAATTCTCTTTGTCTTACTTGCATGGTCTTCAATTCTCCGATTGCTATATGGATGGTACAGTATCACACTGGTGTGAAATCAGATTCAAGTATGATATCTGCGCAGTTTTCCAGCGACCCATTATTTTCATGACAGATCATCAATGTCAACTATTGTTCTTCGCTTGCTTACCGCGGCCATTATGGCTATGCTTGATTTTATCACTCTTCTAGGAATTACTGAAATCCCGGTGATATTCTTCATTAGAATAGTTCTAGGAATACGGATGACGAGTGATATGCAATTATTTATTATTACTGCCTATTCCCTAGATTAATTTCTCATGCCTGACGCCGCTGCCATTAATATTCCTACTTTGAATCTTTGATGCGGTTTAGGGATCTCCGATCGACGAGTCACGACTCCCTCTAAATAACTGTAGCATACTAATTGCGGAAAGCGTAGTACTATCGATTGGATCGTCTTCCATATTGTGTAAAAGAGTAAAGCTCATACAAAAGTGGTCAGTTTAACTTTGTCAGGTGGGCGAAATCAAACCCGGCGGAGTGAAATGAAGGTCAAAGATGGATTATTTCGATGTAAATAGAGTTTCCATTAGACTACATACCTGATTCCTTTTTGCAACGGAGGCTCGATTTCAATTCTATTGTAAAAAGAATTAGGCCCTAAGCCTTTAGCAGGCGTATCTGAAAAGCTCAGCATTTAGTATTAGTGGTATAAGAATTTTATGTCCGCATGAAGCCTCTTGGCTATGGCGGACCTAAGCAGATTTCCAGCCTTTTCTCCATTGCGGCGCCTCATTCTTTCCACCGTGCCCTCGCCCTAAACGGCCTCCGCTCCTGAGGTATACACAGACCCATGGTGTATGGCCAGGTATATCATAGTGAATTGGGGTTGAGGTCCTGGATCACGATTCACTCTCTCTCCAGCTCATATGTTCTGCTCCCCCGCTTCATTCAGACCCAGATCTTCTAACCCCCATTCATTGTCTCTTCTTCCATGCTTGCTTCATTCCTCGCGAAACCAAACTGTATTTCCTTCTATCAAGCTAAAGACTCTTATCTCTGGCTCATCCTCGGTCCTAGTACTTTGTCATAAACAGATTTTCAGGCGGAGATGAGATGATAGATCCAGTTCAGAGGGTTTTCAAACTACTATAGTTCGATTTCCAAGTATTCGCATACATACTGCTAAGAAAGCCGGAGTACGAAAACGCGCTTGTCACATCTATATCAATTTCGCACTTGTAAGATTGCATCTACATATCACCTCGCACATTATTCGGACCGGTGTGAGGTTGTCCAATATGCACCGGTAGTGAATAGTTAAGGACCAACTGCTTTCAGAAATAAAAGCACATAGAATTCAACTCATTTATAAGATTGATCTCCTTACCATGACATCCATTGGCGATTTTATGCACAATGGCGTCTTCCTACCTGTACAGCGACCGTTTCGGGCCCCTATAAAATCGTGCGCCATCGATTTCTCTCGTCCTTTAAAAGAGACGCCCTCAACACTGCGAAGTACTCATCGAAGGGTTCTTGAAGGCGTCTGCCCGGAAACGGGTATATTTGCCGGTTGCAGCGTTAGAGCCACCAAATACCATGAAAAACGGTGTTTTGCGTCCAGTTTTCGCAATGAAGAATCCAATGCTCAGGATCCTGCGGAGGCTACGGCCGAGCTATCGAGGTTTTGTCTTCCCTAACACAGCCATCATCGAACGATTCGGATATGACTTTGAGCTGGATAAGACTGAAAAATTGGCAAACAGCACTGGTGAGATGATACTTCCCGGTCAAAAATGCTCCAGAGCGGTTATATGATTGATACATACTATCATTTCTCAATTTGCTAATAAGTTCGATTTCTATTTTGCATATTAGAGAGCCGAAACGACGCTTGTCTTATCTATCACATCAAAACATACTCGCACATTATTCGCACATCATTTATGTACCTATCTCTGCTTCCGGATCATCATTCAAATTATGCAGGGTCTCCGGCCCCAGCTCTCGTACTACTCACATTTGTTTATTGAGTACTTATTGCGTCCAAAAGGACCGGGAGATCACTAGGCGTATGTATTTGTAAATGAGTTGAATTCTATGTGCTTCCAGGATCATTTCTTCTGAAAAAAGCGTAACAAACAAATTTTCATTCACTACTATGGGAGGCTTGGAGAGTGCATGTTCGACAACCTCACGTCGGTCAGGCTCAACACGAACAAGTTGGGAAGTTGGGATCTAAAAGTTGTATAGTTTAATAGGGGCTGTTTACTGATGTCCACTCCTTGTCAATATTTTCTAAATTCTTTCTCCTTTATAGATAACGTTTTATTTACATACCATACCTAGGTATACGTACATATGTGTATGGTTCATAAAATATGTATCAATAATATCTCTATTCAACTTTACAATTTACATATGACGAGAAACTTTACTTCCCCTAAAGAAAACTTGAAAAGAAAAATATCAAGAAAGAAATGGATCGAGAAGAGAGAGCCCTCGCTTTACACTATGTAGAGGATACTCTTTTTTTTTCTTTTTCCCTTTTCGGGAAATATATGATTGACCTTGGTTCGGATTCTAATCTAAGATGTCTGTATGTACATATCATAGACTGAAGCTTGTACATATTTGTCTCGAGTTTCTAGAGAGTGACCAGGTCTGGTTGGAAAAAAAAAAAAAAAATTAGATACATGTAGGGATCGGTTTCCAGTGATCTATCTGAAACGTTTCCAAGGCCTAAATGGTTCTGAAAAAATAACGGTCTCGGCTCGTCGTCTATGTAGGGGGAAAGATGGGTGATTATCTAGGGCCATGCGTCAAAATCGATCCCCGGGGATTGGCAGAAGAGGAAGAGCCGTTTTTGCCGCTACAGCGGCTCAACTCCCAGTTCAGACTGCTCCCTTCGTGCAGCCAGGTCCCAGCATCCTCAATGGCCTGGTTCAACCTGAACGAGTCCACCGTGCCCTGACCATCTTGTAGTTCTGTTGAACCATCTGACACGTATAAAGGCAAGACGGTGGACCATTGCGTTGACTTCGTTGGGTTCGGGCCGATGCCGCTGGTCGATCCGGGGTTTGAATCACTGCCGGTCGTTCCCGAGTCGACCATTATTGATTCCTCTTTGGTTCCGCCAGTCATTCTTGGTGCCCGAAATGAGGTGGGGCTGACGGCCCGTGACCCTGAGTTTCCATCTCTGACATCCGGGGGGTGACTCAGTAGTTGGGTGGAGTGTAAAGAGATGAAACAGTCCGAGACGGCCGTTTGGGGAACCACTTGTGCACATGGCCACATCTCGGTCCCTTCGGAGATGGAGTTGGTCGGATGACTCGGATTCGAAGTACGTTCGGTCCTGCTGTCCTTGTTGTCATCATCGGGCATGCTGGCATGGATGTTGTCTTCCCGAGACCGCGTTCGTTCCGTCGTCCAGGGGTCTCGATCCTTTGCTTCCCCCATCTCCGGTGATGATGTCCGCGGAGTCCTTCTCCTCTTCGAACGTTCTCCTGATGTCTCCCTACCGTTCCACCGCCGACGGGACTTTGTGCGGCATCTCTGATCTCCCGTCCCTTCTTCTTTGTCGTTCGTGGTCCGCGATCGGGGTCTCCGGACCGGTCTTTTCTTCCTCCAAGGGTTTCCCCAACCACCATCGTCTAACGGGCCCCTCAGCGCGGCGGAGGCAATGAAGAGGGACTGGCCGTGTCGATAGTCTTCCGCCAGTTGCTCGATCCTCCGTCGTTTGGCGGCCCGGTCCCGCTCTCCGAGTTCATCGTCGGATCCCCATGGCTCTCGACGGGTCACCGACAGCGGGAGCTCTTCCAGGACAAGCGGAGAGGTTGATCGGAGGTTGTGAGACATCCGGATGCACTGATTAGATGCTGCCCTACTATGTCGACACGAAGGAGCCGGCGGTGCGAGCTGGTTGCATCTAGCTGGGTTGGCGTTCAAGTTGTCGATGTTGTTTGATCTTCTCCCGTGATTATCTTCTTCTAGTTGGCCACCAGCACGATCGATCATGATGATTGTTACCCAGACTGGCGTAAGCACCCACCACCATCACCACCACCCACCTGGTTCCACCACGATAGCCTTGGTGTGGTTGGTGCCTGGTATCGATGACGGAGGTTAACAGTGAAAGGCTTCCACTCAGGCTTGCACAGCCAAACTGCAACGGCGCTTATGGTCCAACGGTATTTTTGTTTCCCCCGGCAACCATCTGACCAATCCTGTTCCATCCCGGACCCGAGATAATAATAGTACTTTATCATTAATTAAGAGAGATCGATGAGATGAGATCGAGATGAATGATGAGGATGATGATATAGCTATGTACTATGATACTTTATTGTATAGTCAGTTACCTACTGTAGTTCTCCTCGTCTCTTCCCTGCTTGTTCATGCAAGCCCGGAGCCGACCGAGACCAGGGTATATGTAGGTTAAAGAACCTGAGGCAATAATAAGCAAGCCCGTGTACCTGAGGGCCGAGGCACATTAAATACTTTATGATACAAACACGACAAACAATCGCGACTCGTTATTATGATTGTAATATAAAGAACGATACAATTATTATATATCATGATCAATGATTGATGATCTGTTATTTCTCCTCCTTCGCCACTGACCTACTGAATCATCATGGAGTGTTGCATACCTACCTGGCTGCCACACCCTTCACCAAATAACAAACAACTTGAATATATTGCCAGTCTTCGTGGATAGATCGTGATGGTATAGATGGGCACCTTAGATAGACAATTGAGATTGCTATTCTCTTTGATCTCTACTCCCTCCCAGTGAATCCTTCTGTGCTGTCTTTCGTCATTTTTTCCCTGTCATTTTTTCCACGTGTACCACTGATGGTGTGGATGCGGCAAACGGCGCGTCATCTTCACGATTCGCGTAGTTGAAAGTCGTTCCCCGCATTCCCACGATCAAACAGATCAAACAAAGGAAGAAGAATGGAGAAAGAACCATGGCTGGATGCTCTTACCGACGACTGGATCTCCCAACCCGCATCACAGTCCAGCTCCCCTCGCGCGACATCAATCCATCCGTCTGCGCGTCCCAGTCGAAGAAGCTCACTGAGTCGCATTCCCCTCCCCAGCCATCTGACTAGTCAAGCGTCCCCGAGAAGCGGAGACAGAAGAGATCGAATGGCAGCCCAGTCACCGCAGACTCCCATCCCGGCAAAGAGTGCAGGTCGGTGGCGCGTCCCTCAACGCCAGAGGGGGTCGGTGCCAGACATCTCGAGCAAGACTACAGAGCGAGGGAAGAGGTCGCCGCCACGGACCCCGTCCACCATCTCCCTCCAGCCAGAGGAACCAGCCACTGTACAAATAAAACCCGGAAAGGGAGACAATGGAGGTGCCACGCCCGAATGGAGGAAACGACTGGTGCGCGGGGACATGCCGGCCAACGAGCAGGGTGATCTGTTTGCACCGCGAGGCATCGAGAGCATCTTTAAGCCCCCTCCGTCAGGTGCGGCGCCCGCACCGCAAGGGAGTGTTCCCGCCTCCTCTGGACCAACCGAATCCGTTGGGGTGGTGACGGGCCAGGGCCAAGAGAGCGAGGAAGCAATGATCGCACACGAAACTAGGACTGCTGGAGGGAAGGTCCGTGAAGGGGAGAGTCGACCGCCGGCTCCCTCCCAGGGACAAGCCACCAAGGAGGATAAGCCCCGCACCGCCGGGGAGGATGATGACGGCATGGAAGATGTCCAGAGCGCTTCACCGGAGTGCCATTACAGCTACGAGGGATTATCAGATACAGATCATCGGCTGAGAACCGTGAGTGGCCAAGAGGATCTCCGGAATGAGGGCATCACGCCAATCTTCCTGTCGAGAAACAACACGGTGGACGGTCGGACGACAGCAGACATACTGAAATCGGCTTTGAAACAGCTGAACGGGAAACGGGAACCCTCAGAACCCGACTTGCTAGATCAAACCGGGACCCTTCAACCGTCCACGGAGAGACAGGAAGGGAAGCAGGAAGGACAAGTGGATGAGGAAGAGGACGAACACGACGAAGAGAATGAACAAGACGAACAGGGTGAACAGGACGAACAGAATGAAGAAGATGAACAAGATGAGGACCCATTGCTTGATGACCCCATCCTCGACGGAGCAAGCCAGTCTCTACCAGCGGACTTATCAATGGGCACTCCGGAGGTGCCCAGCAGGGCGTTGGCGAACTTCCGCCGGGATGGATGTTCCGATGAGGGCTCCTTCCAGAACCGGCCGCCGAGCCCAGCATCTGACTCCCTCCTTCCCTCCCAGCGGCCTCCATCAACGCCTCGGGCAAACTCGAAGATCCGTAGTTCTCCGCCACCCCCAGATGTGCTCTCTTCTCCCGACAGCAAAGTCACGTCATCCTCAGCAACCCGTCTGGCATCCATCATGCTCTCCCCGACGCGAGATTCTGACACCAACCGGACGGACACGTCCAGAATGAAGCCCTCGGGAAGTCCCTTGAAACTCTTTGGCCACCATGACACGTTTACGAATAATAAACTCCTTCGACGGATGAGCCAATTCGAGGAGACGCTCGAGGGCATCTCCGAAGGGGACGAGCCCCTTTCGCCCATGAGAGGCTGGAGACGGCAACGAGGAAACAGCAGCCTCCCGAATCCTGGACGGGGAACCACGAATGAGTTGTCCGGCCAGCCAGGTCCACGTCCAGGGTCTCAGGATGCGACTGATCCGCGCATAAATCGATTCGGGAATGGCCAACTGGACGATTTTCACTTTCCGGAGATAGCTTCACATCATGCGAAAGAGGTTCCTACGGTGATTGAGGGTCAGGGTCGGGGTCGGGGTCTCCTTCAGACCCGTTCGCAGTGGTCTTCGTCTCCAGAATATCGACGACAGTCCATTCGGCCGTCAAAGAACCTAGACTCAACCCCCGACAACCCCTCCTCAAGGTTTCGACGTCTCTCTTCGCGCCGGAATGCTCCGAGACCGGCCGAACCAACGGTAAGGCCACAGGATGATACGGAAGTCAAATTTCCGCGTCAGAGTCCAGCAAAGGAATCCACTCCCAAGAGACGGCGGACGTCAAGGAGAGCCGATGATCATCGATTTCACGACCACCAAGAAGATCACCATACGCTGGCAGCATCCGTTGAGGGAGTCGATTTCATTCCCAGATCACTCCGGCAGCAAGACACCGCACCTCCGGTTGGGCGGCCGGTAGAAGAATCCCTCCGGGTCGAACGACCGAGAACCCCATCGCCCACCCCGAGAGCCCTCCCGGGGCGGTCCTCGCCGAGCAAGTCCCCACCGGGCAAAGACCCCTGGACGAGCCTGGGAAAGGACCAGGATGATCCGGACCGGTTGGACACGCTCCCGATCGGCAGAAACGGCACCGCCGACGATAGCCGAAAAGGCTCCATCACCACGCAGGATTTCCTCAATGAAGCCACAAAGATAATGAGCATGATCCGCGCCAAGGGGAGGCCAAAGACGGGCTTGACCAGTGTGGAGGAATCCGAGATGACCAGTCCGGATGGTGACCGGGAGAGGTCCACCGAAGAGTCGACTCAGGAGAATTTGTCACGGCCCCCCAGTCGTGATGGCGTGGATCTACGCAAGCAGAGGCAACAGCGAGAACTAGACCCTCGGGTTGTAAGCCAGCTGAGAAAATTTGAGGATCAGGATGACATGGACACTTTCATGGGATCTTCCGTCTTGTCGTTGCGTCTCGATCGAGCCGGAAAAGTGACGACCAACGTGGAGGACGTTGGCGATCAAGATGGGGAAGAGGTGCAACGCAGCCCCCAAGACATTCGAATCCGTGAGAATCCTTTCTTGCTTCGCAAAAGGAAGCTTTTTTCTACGCACTCTAACGAAGGACCCGTCAATCATGACGACGGGGCGACCGTCATCCACTCTCTAGCATCCTTCAATAGTGCCAGCGGGCAGTCGATTCCAACTAGCTCATCCAGTAGTTCCAATGCCAAGGGGATCATCCAGTCTGATGTGATCTCGCATTTGATCCCAGAGAAAGTCAATGGAATGATTTATGACCGCTTCAACCATACATGGATCAAGAGGAATGCCAGCGAATCAAGGAACCGATCCAAAGTGGACGAAAGCGCAGATGACCCGTTCCAGGACATCCCAGATCTCAGCGTCGATGAACTAGAGGAGATGATCCGGGTGCAGCAATTCGCCTCCCCTGGAAGGACGCAAGACACAACGCTCCCGGCAGAATCTCAGACGAAGGCCCACCACTCACCGTCCAAGGTCGACAAACTGGACCGCTCCGCTTTCGAGTTGCGGCCACGAACAAGAGATGGGGCAGCCTCCATTCCAGAGAGCAGCTCAGTGCAGTCGAAAGTTACCCGTTTCACGTCGAGCGGCCCCCGACCCGAAACCCGGGCAACGTCTTGGGGCACGGAAACGTTGACTGAGAACCTTGGGCGTCCGTCTGATGACCTCAAAGATGAGCAGTGCTTGAAAGATGCCGAATTTGAGATGAGGCTCGCCGAGGGACGAACGGCTACCATTCCTTCGCAACCACCAAGAGCCGTAACAATCAGCTTCTCCTCACCTCTGGCGTCACATATCACGTATCCCGGTGAGGAGGATGACCATTCCCTTGGCACGGAGGGCCAGTCCTCCAAACCATACGGCGAGGATTCTCCCAGCCCTCCAGATCCTGTTGATGACGGTCAGATGACTACTCAGCAGGATCCCGATCTTTTTCGTCAACCCAGGCAAAAGAACTCCCTCCCAGGTCAATCTCGCCGCCGGTCGCTTGATGGGAAGCCTTTTACCGGACGGCCCATCTCTCGAATTGAGGAGCAAAACGAAGACTCCGTCTTCGAGTTAAGTTTAGTGCGCCTTGAACCGGCAGGACCGGTTGTGTCTACGCCGACTTCAAATCGTCCGGAGATGTCTTTGGCCCATCCACCCAGTGCAGAGAATTATAGTTTCCATCTCAGCCCGTTGGCCGATTTTACCGTCCACCAGATTGACGATCCGGTGCGACTGGAACTTAGCTATATTGCACAGCGAACCCATCCCTCCTCGGTCCGTCAGGTGCATGGGGCATTCGCTCTGGCGGCAGAGGACCTAATCAAGCACATCACGGACACTGAACCGTATGAGCCGTATTGGGAATATCTTCGGTGCCTGAACCTCAGACAGAAGGGACTCATCACCCTCCATAAACTCAATGAGCTCTGCGGTCGCTTAGAGGAACTGGATGTGTCGGAGAATGACATCGGTCAACTGAGCGGTGCTCCGTCTAGCCTTCGTCATCTGAAAATCCAGCGGAACTGTATTTCAAACTTGACGGCATGGGGTCACTTGATCAACCTCCAATACCTGGATATCACAGGGAATGAACTTGATAGTTTGGATGGGTTTTCCGGGCTGATCCACCTGAGGGAACTAAGAGCTAATAATAACCGCATTCAAAACATTGATGGTATTCTCGACCTGAATGGACTGTTAAGTCTGAAATTAAGGAATAACGCACTGACGACCGTCGACTTTGAGGGCGCTGAACTGTAAGTGAAATGCAGATCTACGGATTTCCTTTTTATATTTGTCTACCTATTTAATCCCTTTAACTGAACATCCCTTGGGAACAGGACTCGATTAAGCGATATCGATATGAGTAACAATAAGATTATCGAAGTTCGAAACATCGAGTATCTTCCGGCTTTGCAAAGTCTTGATCTTAGCTCGAATCAGATTAATAGAATCCACTCCGGCCCTCAACGAAACCTACGCTCATTGAAACTGTCGAACAACCGCCTCCCGACCTTCGACGCCAGTGGGTTCCCATCCCTCCGTCTACTCTATCTTGACAAGAATTGCCTATCAACAATTGATGGCTTGGACAAGTGCTACCGCCTTGAGACTTTGTCAGTGCGGGAACAGGCGCCTCTCCGGTTGGATGGAGCGGCGTCGCATTTCGACATTGATCTCAACACCCTAAAGGATGTCCGCAAGCTGTTTCTGTCGTCCAATCGACTCGCAGAACGAGTGCTCTCGCCGTCGAGACCTCTTCTAACTCTGCAATTACTTGACGTTGCGTCGTGCGCGCTGCCCAGCCTCCCCAGTCATTTCGGTGCCAAGTTTCCCAACCTGAGAGTTCTCAATCTCAATTTCAATGCTCTATCGGACGTGAAAGAGCTGGTGGGCATGAACGGCCTCAGTCGATTGACGCTAGTTAGCAACCGCATCGGAAAGCTAAGAAGGTTTTGCCAAGTGCTGAACCGATTGGGCAAGACGGGGACAAGTGGTCCGAGCTCAGTGAAGACCGTTGATCTACGTGGCAACCCACTCACCGTCGGATTTTATCCTCCCCCCATCTCGGGCAGTGGACGAGGCGGAGGCAACAACAAACGGTTAGAATCCAGACCCGATCATCAGATCGAGCGAGGGGTGCAAAGTGAAACGAGGTCTACAACACTTGCCAATTTTGGCCACTGCGCGGATATCGCTGGTCCAGAGGACCGGTCTGACAGCGATAAAGATGAAGGTGGTGGGAACGACCTGGAGATCGACGATCCATATACAGTGCCGCCGGCTGATATGGAGGCGGACCTAAAATACCTCTCTTCTTTGGACGAATCGACGAAGTTACGACGCATGGCCGTTGAACTTATGCTGTATGCCGGGACGGGCGGCGCTATTCAGGTTCTTGATGGGTTAGCACTGCGGCCAGTCCTAGAAAGGAGAGGCGCAGATGTAGACCGGGTATGGGGCAAGCTGGAAGAACTAGGGGTGCTTAAAAAAAGCCAATCATTGCGGCATGATTAGGGGTTTTTAATGTTTTTCTTTTTAGTTTTCTTTTTTTTCTTTTTTTTTTGGAGGGGGGTCAAGTGCTTGAGCACATTTCTGGGAAGGAAGCCAAGGCCCAAAGTGAGGGGGGCAGGGGAAAAAGATGCTTCATTCGGAATTTTTTTTACCCTATGCTTTTCTCGCTTTCTTTTTTTTTTTTTTTCTTTCTTTTTTTCCAATTTTCCATTCTTCATTCTTGTTTTACTATCATAACTACAGGCTGGCGCAAGGGGGTACAGTGAATGGCATTCTTTATCTTCCATTTCTCTCCAAATCCTGCCGTGGGTTGCCCTGGAAGAGGGTAAGCTAGCCTGAGCCTCCATGTCCTCCACTTCCTTACCCCAGGAGTCTGCATCCACTTGCATCATGTCTGCCCTACCCAAAGAAGAGCGTAAAATGGAGACTACGCTTTAGCGACCCTGGCACATCCACCGATTCCGAAGAAATATCATAGATTGGACCTCCCTGGGAAAATAAAATACCGGAAGATTGACTCGGGAGATGATTATAAGACTCATATTGGAGCATATCAATGATCATAGAATCTCTCTTTTTCTCTTTTCCAAAGCAGGATCAATCAAGCAACTCGAACTCGGGGATGACTCGGCTTCCTTAGGTATCATAGGAAAAATGGTATCATAAACCATCCCGTCGCGACTCGCCACGAATATAATTAAATAGACGGTATCCACCAATTTAGTTCAACTACGGGCGGATATGAGAAGCCGGTGGGGCCCCTTCCCCAACCTCTTTTCTCAATATATACCGTATCTACGAGAACTAGACTACATGTACATATGATATTTATTGATAGGGGCGGGACGGAGCGTTCCCATGCACTCCGCACAACCCCATCCCCATCAGATAGGTACCTAATGATAACTATTAGCCTATCCCCGAATCTGCAGACTCCAGTCTCCAGTCTCCCAATTTGGATCTCTTGACATTATTTTTGTCCGTTGTGGACTCCCATCTCCTGGTTCCACGATTGGGGCTGGGCTGGGCCTGGCGTATCAGTTATTTGTCTGGTTCTTTTTGTCGTATGATTATGTACATAGTTGATAATAATATTATCATTTATCATTTATTGGCCGGTGGAGGTCGATTCACATTCACTTGGCTGCTATGATATTATACTATGCTATAGGTATATATATCAAATATGACAATCTAGATAGATAGTGCAACTACCTCGATATCTCGGACGCAAATATAGATGATATATATGTATGCTACTCTGGATTAGGGTTGATACATCATATACATAATACTTCCTTGCCATGCACAGTACAGTACATACATCCACATACATCATTCCCGCCTACCTGGACGACGTCGATGCATGATCAGATATGACATATAGTCCATCACAGGACCGACCATCATATCAGACGTTTCTGGGGAAGAAACCTCGGCAAACAAACCAGTATGTGGGCTAGGAAAGAGCTGGTGTGTGCATGGTGGAACTTTGCGGGGAAACGAAAAAAAGCAGGTTCAGTGACCAGTCACCAGTAGTGTGACAGTCTGTCCCCAGAGATACTGTACTACTATGAATCCATTATCCTACGTATGTAGGTGTGTGTGCCTCACTATTTATTTTATTATATCATGCTCATAATGAATAGTAGGTAGAATTTCAAGTTCTTTGTTTGACCAGTTCTTTGTTTCAATAATATAGCCCTTAACCCTCTAGGCTCTAGTCTACGGACCTTGCCGCGGACGCCTTGCCTGATCGCGGTTAGTTAGTGCATCCGGCAGACCACCATGATATTCCCCGACGAGGTTTGACCAATAAAACCTTCAGGTCAATACATACATTAGATACATAAAAAGGCCTATTTAATGTGTTAATGTATGTACGTATCATTATGTACATGTACAGTAGTTAGTACCTAGTTATACATCTCATAAAACTCATGGCATGCATTCTCATCCAGCTATTACTTTAACGCATGGGCAGATAGTTAGAAAGAACATATGATCTTTGGTTAGGATTGCTGCTCCGCCTGGATCTCTCCACTTATTATTAATTATAATTAATAATAATACAGTAGTATGTATGTACTCTCATAGCTATGATGTAGCTCTAGCTATGTAACTATAACTAGCTGTTGCAGAAGCTCTTCTTCCCCGGGATGTGACATGTTTCACTGGCACAGTTATATAGATATAATAGTTCTTTTTAATTAGAACCCTACTGTGATAATGACAGGTAGAGAGACTTTTCTAGAAGGCGATTATCAACGACCTCCTCCGTATACTACAAACTTCCCCGCAAATCCCCACGGTCTTGCCTTGCACATCCCGTTACGTAAGTCATCTTTCCCGAATCGCCAATCATCTACGGACGGAAAAGAGCCGTGTAGAAGGAGGTTAGAGAAGAACGATGATGGAATTTTGGGTATGAATTGGAGGAAACATTATTATTATGGAGAATGTCGGGTGTGTATTTAATGTTGTTTTCTTTTTCCTATCATATCCCGGGTCATATTTGCCAGATGGTGATAGTCGTATGGGTTGCAATTGGTATGTCGGGGGGGGTTTATCTCTATTATCTTATCTTATCATACATATGATGTTTTTCTTTCTTTCCTTTTTTTCAATCTAACCTCTGCTCTCGTGGTCTGATTAACAAAAATCCTTTCATGATTCGTCCGATTGATCAATAATTTATTTATATTGGAACCGTGAGAGAGTCCAGAGGATAATCAAGATGTATAAGAGAGAATACGCACAAAGTATTCCTCCACATATGCAGATTGGAAGCAGACTAATTCGCTTTGGGGCCGGGAGGACTCCGTATATATCTAGGTAATATAAATACATCTATTTCTCTTAGAAGATATTACATAGTTATAGTTAGGTAGGTAGAGATCAAATACCTATGTAGATATTTCTCCTCACACCGATGTTGCTACTATATAGTGTAGACTGTGTAGGGTCGCATGCTCAGTAACAAATGTGTCACCCTCTTATCATTCTCTGATCTCTTTTTTGAGCCTTTTCAGGTCGTCAGTTCCTCCTCTTTAAAAGTTTCTCTCTGCCATCTGGGTTTCCTCATCGGGTCGGAGAGGGCGCCCGCTTCCGTCCCACCAATCATCCCCCAACGTGCTCAGGTTGCTGGCTTAACAGGCCCAATCCATATGGGGGAAACGGCTTGCAGACTCATCCTCAACAAACACCGGGATACCTACCTACCAGCGAGTCCGACCTTTTCCCATCCGGAGAGAAAAGGAAGAGAAGGAATGGAGAAAGAACGCGGAGCCCCATCAGCACTTGAGCTGCGTCAGCGTGCAGGACACAGACAGCAGACATGTGGTGGTGTCGACTGCGTGCATCTGCTGCAGGTGAGAAAGGTTATGAGGACCTAGCTTGCTGCTTGCAGGCTTGAAAGCTGTCAAGCAAGAGGGTGTTCATGACAAGCGAGCAGGATCGAAGCCATGATGGAAGTATGATATTCTAGTGCGGAGGGGATGAGGAGAAAGGAGATGACTCATGCACCAAAGAGAAAAGAAAGAAAAAGAAAAGAAAATGTCAAGAACAAGTGACATGGTTTGTGGATGGTCACCTTTAATCAGACTTCTACAGAGGGTTGGTTAGAATACATAATATAACTAGCTATAGATAATGTAGCTACACCGGGTCTTTTTAGCTATAGAGAACCCCACGGTCCCCCCACGGCCAGCCCCCGAGACGCGGCATGCAGTTTACCGTTTCCCGTTTCCTGAGAAGTAAGGCTCCAGTTGATGCCTTTTCACGTGACTCTATCCGAAAACAATTACGGTAGCCTTACTTATCAGGCAATGAAGTGTTGGACGCTAGTACTATCATAATGGAATTCTCCTCAGGGATTTATTTTGGGTTTTTCTAATTCTATGATAATGAACTTTTTGCTAATTCTAATGAAATTCTTAGT
>NPHW01004398.1:0-13962 GCA_002240705.1 Elaphomyces granulatus
ATAAGCAAGACACATATATGACAGAGTGGGGTGTTTCTGTAACAATTGCCCCCCAGAAAAAGCGATCGTCCCGAGAGCAGTGTTATGTATGACTCAAGGAAAAATTTGCCCCAATGAAGGCTGCCTACGCAGCTTTGAAATGTGCAGCGATGCCAGCCATAAGACCACGAAACTTTCTTGGTCGCCCTTTCTTTCCTGCTCTTATCTGTGGTTCTTTCGCTTGTAATTCAGTTGGTCCAGGAGTCCCCGCAGTTTTTTGTGTTTGCTCTTTGGAAGGTAAATTGGCCTGCCTTTCCTCATATTCTTCTATGAGTTCCCGCGCATTCGGCAAATTGGCGTCGTCATACCACTCGTTCCATTGAGCACCGTATCCCTTCCAGCGGATTAGATACTGCTTGACGTTTTTCCTTCCTCTCTTTATCGTCCTTTTATTGAGTATAGCATCTAGCTCATAGTCTGCTCCTTCCGCGTCTTCCGACACTGGTTGCGGATTGGGTTGATATGATCTCTTAAATGGATCATCTCCAGTCGGAGCCGGCTCCAAATGGGCTACCGATACCACGTTGTGAATCTTCATATGGGGGGGTAAATCCAGACGATATGCGAGTTTCCCTACCCGCTCTATTATCTTGAATGGTCCTGCATCCTGCTGCAACAATTTGTGACTGATGGTCTTATCTGGAATACCGTACCCTTTGTGTAGACGAATATACACGGAATCTCCTTCGGCGTACTGCTGGGGTTGATGCCTTCGATCGTAGTACTTTTTCATATATGTCGCCGCGTACTTCAATGCCTCAGCGGCGTCCTTTCGTATGGTAAATTCCTGATATTCTGGCGTTCTGAATCCAATATTCAGAGGGCTATGAAGCTGTATGCCGTACATCAGCTCGTGCGGGGTAAATCCCGTGGAGGCATTCCGTGTGCAATTAAGGATTGACTGCATGGCGGGTAGATACTCCTTCCATTCTTCCTGCGGGTGCACTGCTATGAAGAACCTGACCAGAATTTCTGCTATGCTGATGATGCGCTCGGTTTGACCGTCGCTTTGGGGGTGATATGCGGTTGAATACAAAAGTTTAGTATTCAATGCGCGAAACATTCCCTGCCAAAATCTCGACAGGAACTTCCGGTCTCTGTCGGATATAATCATCCTGGGGAATCCCCAATCGCTCATCTGCAAAAGCTTGATAAGCGCTTTACCCCAATCTTCCGCATTCCATGTCGTTTTGCCGGGGGTGAAACCTGTGCGTTTGGAAAACTTATCCACCACTGTCATTGCCGCGTTATAGCTCTCGGGTGTGACTGGAAGACCGAGGATAAAATCTATCGTTATACAATAGAAAGGAATCGGTGGCGTCAAGATTGGCTGTAAGCTGCCGTATGGCTTATGTCGCTTTCGAGCGTACTCCCTGCATTGTCCACAATGATAGATGTACTTCTTAAGCAACTTGGTACATTTATATATAGCCAACCCTTTCAGCCGATCATACGTGCGATCAAACCCTTGATGCCCCGCATCGTCGTGCGCCATTTTAAAAACCTGTGACACTATACTGCGAGGGATACACAGCCTCTCCTCTCCGCCGCTGTCTCTCGAGTAGAGCAATCCTTCGCGTACAAGGTATGGCAAAATCGCTTTGATCGGATCCTTTGAGTGTTCCTCCTTCTTGAGGGTTTCCATAACCAAGGACCACCTTGAATCCTTATCGTATCCACGTATGATATCTTCGCGAAACTCTGGTGATAATTCCATCAGGCTCACATTCCAAGCGTACACCTCTTCATCAAGAAGCATATCTAGCTCTCCCGCCACTGGAGCTTCCGTTGGATTCGCTGGCCTGTCCTCTTCCCTTGCGGGTAATCTTGATAATGCGTCCGCTATCGCATTTGATTTCCCTGGACGGTGGAATATCTGTAGGCGGAATTGCTGTATGTACTGAGAAGCTCTAACATGCCGCAGATTTATTCGGTCCGTGGAGGTGGAAGTCGTGAGGGATGACTGTTTCGCAATGTCTGCCGCGGCGCTGTGGTCGGTGTATATGACGCAAGGCTTTTCCACTGGGCATGCCTCAATCATGTGTCTGATCTTTCGAATAACCCATACTACTCCAGCTACTTCCAACTCTGTTGGCCAGTATCTGGTTTCCGCTGGTGTTAAGCGGCGGCTAAGAAAAAGCACTGGTTTAATCTTGGTCCGGGCCGGTGGCTTGGACAAGTCTGTGTGCCCGTCGTCGTCCTGTATGTGGTAAATCACCGCACCGATCCCCCTTTCTTTCGATGCATCCAAATCCACGTAGAGTCGCTTCATTCGGTCATGATGGTGTAAGAATCTTGGCGAGCTTAATTCCGCTTGGATTGCTCGAAATGATTCTTCTTCAGCGTCGGATGGCTGATTAAGCAACTCTCTACTCGCAAAACTACGCCGGGCGTTCCCTTTGGTCGGCGCCGGTTTCAGCAAGAACGTTTTCCTGTGCTGCAGAGGTCCCGCTTTCCAGGCATATCCTTCGACAAACTGGCGTAGGGCTCCTGTCATGCCAAGATAAGTTTCTAGCCCCTTTAATGTCTCAGGGAATTGTAGCTTGGAAATTGCCCGGATCTTCTCTTCCGGAGTAGCTAGGCCGAGAGCGTCGACCTTGTAGCCCAGGAGCTTGATGCTCGGAAAACCGATATACGATTTTTTTGGCGACAGAGCTATATTATGTTGTTGCAATCTCCCGAATACCAACCGTAGATGGGTTTCGTGCGCAGGAGCGTCCTTGGAGGCGATCAGGATGTCGTCAACATATACTCTACAAAAATCACGGAAATCCCGCAGTATGTAGTCGATCTGACGCTGTACATAAGCGACTGAGTTGCAATAACCCATTATCGCAACCTTTATAACCTCTTGCCCGCGGTGCGATATGACTGCGACTCTATTTTGATGATCTTTCCGAATCATCCATTGGTAAAAGAAAGAAACCGCATCCACCACAGTCACGTACGCACAACCGGCGACCATTGCGATTATCTCTTCTTGCAGGGGTAGTGGATACACGTCTTGCTCAACAATCTTGTTGAGGCCTCTGAGATCTACCACGACACGACCTTTTCTTATGGTAGAGCCATCTGGTCTGTGAACATTTCTGTAAGCAACAAAGACAGGATAACCACTGGGCGTGTGTTCCTTTGCCCATTCCATTCGATTTTGACTGTGTAACTTATCAAAGGTTTCATCGACCAGCTTTTGGTCCTCGGTGCTCAAAGGGTAAACCTTGGGCTTGGGTCTTTTCTTCTCCCAGCCTTCTACAAGCGGTATCTGCATGTGCAACTCTTCCGGTATCTCGGCCGGTCCAGTGTCACGCCATATGTCATAGCTCTGGGCGATCTGCCTGAATTTGTCGGCAGATTTGTCGTCATCGTAAATGGTAATACCCTCAGGTGTCACTAACTCTTTGCTGGACCTGTCTGGTATTATGGAAGGTCGTACTGTACTGGGGTCCACGGGGTCCGAAGAGGTTAACTCTGTAGCTTCTGTTCCTACTTGGAGAGCCTCCGTAAAATCGAATTCCGATATATGGCCTAATCTATCCTTCCGGTGAATTACCATCGGTTCCTCCGTTCGGTTGATTGCATGCACGAAAGCGAAACCGCTATCCACCGCTTGCGCGAAAAAGACAGGTCTTTGCAGGCATGGTTCGAATATATAATCACGGTCTTCCTCCAGGCTGCCCTTCACTGATATGGGTATTTGAGCCTGCGAGTTCGGGGGAATAACTGTGCGCTCTGCGGCACACACTGAACGTGGAGTGCGGTGATGTGGCTTGGCTCTCAGCGTAATTGGGAACTCCATGCTGCCGCATGATGCTATCGTTGCTGTTTTTCTCATGAAATCCATGGTGATGGCTTCGGGTGCCAGTACGTCTATGCCGATGAGCAGCTTAGACTTCAGTTTCGACACTATGTGTGCCTCGATTGTGATTTTGCCCGTGACTTGTGGCATCTCAATTTTCCTAGGGTTAATCCCTGGGAAGAAAACATCAAAGATAACATATTCAGTGGAAACAAGCGCCGCTGCAATTCCGTTTACCGGAATAGGTTCCGTGTTGTGGCGTGTTAAACCAAGTTCCTGGGCGAAAGAATCATCCATGATAGTCATAGAACATCCTGTATCCAAGCAAACAGTAAGGGGGTTTTCCTTGTTGTGGACCAAGAAAACCTGCGCAGACGCGTAGCGCCATGGACGAAATCTATAACCGGGCCTACTACTCTCTTCCGTCCTCGTGGATTCTATCACTTCGTCGCAGATTCCGATGTGGAAGGCGGTGGGTTCCGTTGGCCCAGCGCAGCCCGGGAGATGTTCGTACAATTTGTTATTAGAAGGGAAATCCTGGTGGCAATGTAAACAAGACACGCCTTCCTGTGGACAATCGTACGCCTCTTCATCATCTTTGTACCCATTAAGATACGTCTCTTGGTGTGAGAAGTCGTTATATGACTCCAACGGATCATCCTCGTAAAGATAATATTCTGACTGTGCAGGTTGTGAGCCGTTTGCATCCTCCTGTGGAAGACCCGTCTGGTATGCACTAGGCCTCTGATCCCTGGCGGGATAACTGCTTGCCCGTTGTTGATTCCATGGCTGCTTATTACGGTTGTTTTGGTCGCTGGTATCGGGTTTATCCGTCAGGAGTTTCTGTGGACCGTTCTGCGGACGGTGTGGCGGCCGAGGCGACCTCTGTCGATTCCACTGCGGCCCGCTGTTGTATCCTTGGTTACTGGGCCTCTTGTACTGGTTCTGGTAACTTGGGTAGTATCCCTGACTTCGCTGCGGGGGGTGCCTTGGGTAGTACTCCTGCTCCTCATCGCGGTCATACCGCGGCCTCCGCTGGTTATACCTTGGCTGGGCAGCAATGTCCTTCCATATAGCTTCCTTGGCTTCTAAAACCCCTAGAAATTCCGTGATCGTAGTGTCAGGTGTAGGCTCTGGGATATCCCTACGTAACTGTGGGCTCAGTTTTGACCATGCTTGCGTGATTTGGTTAAACGCCGAAGTAATTTCTGCAGCTTGCGCGTAGCGGAAAATTGATTGGGCGAAACCGCGCACAGATTTCCCTGCACGTACATCAGTGGGAGAAAAGGTAGTGTCGGCTAATTTCATGAGCGCCTGCGATGGCCTCATCTTAAACCGCTGACGCAGCATAAGGAGCCATCCCTCCTCCAGTGGCATGTGCCTTATCGACCGTCTTTCAAATTCTGATAACTCTGAAGTATACCAGGCCAATGCCGATCCACGGAGAGATGCATGGATGTTCGCGCGGATTAGTTCTTCTCCTTTTAGTGTGACTAAGTCGCGCAGCCTGTCGAGGAATACCAACACGTCCCTATAATGAGTTTGGTTAGAGACTGTTTTTACAGCCGCGTCATCTTTGTCCGGGAGATCGGGGTGGAAATAACCCAAGTCCTCTGTCTTCCAAGCTGGGCTAGCATTCGTGGTGGTACTAGTAGTGACTGGCGTGGTTGGTGCACCCTGTGGTCCTGGGGAGCCTGGAGGTCCAGGCGACGGTAGGTTCCCTGGTTGAGAGATTCTTATAGCCGCCGCTAGAGCTTCAGCTATCATGGTTTGCAACTCGTTCTTCTCTGTCTCTTCTGGTGGATCCATTGGTTGTTGAAGGTTAGGGAAACGCGAAGATTCTGTTGCTGGTCCTGACGCAGGAGATAGGCGGGTGTTTCTAAAGTCTGAAGCAAAATTTGTTGGGAAAAGCAACGAATCCTTCCCACTTCCTTTTCGAAACCCGAGCGGCTTCGCCGGTATTCTGGTGTTTGGGCTTCTTTCGGCAAGGGCTCTTTCCCATTTACGAAATTCTTCGCAATTTCCTAGGTGGCTGACGTCCTCATGGAACTCTTTCACAGCGTTGTTCAACGTTGACCGATCGATTGGCCAGGATTCCGGGATACTTGGGGTGCCCGAGGTGGGATTTCTTGCGAGTACGAAGCTCAAAAGGGCGATTGTCGAGGGATGAAGGTCTCTGAAGTATGGGGCTCGCAGGCGGTTGTACTGATCGATTGTATGGGCTAAATCTATAGTCTTTTCTGAGAGAACTGGCAGGTCTGGGCCCGCATCCATTCGTAAACAAAAGGAAATAGAAACAAAAAAGGACCCGGTTCAATCTAGACGATTCCCTAGTCAATACCGGCGAGCGCACTGATCAATCCGTGCTGAACAGTGAAGTTCACGGTCGAAAAGGCGAAAAAATCCACTCGATCGAAGCGAGGGACATGCTACCATCTGTAACAAAACTATGATATGTGATATGAATGATGACTCTCCTAAGAGCTACTGCCAAAGGAATGGCCTAAATACATGCCTCAACGGCTGATATGGGCCGACTCGGCCGGGTACTGGACAAAGGAAGAGTCCGGAACAAAGGAATGACACCCAACGGGGCAGAAGGCTGGACAAAGGAATGAGCTAAAGATAGCTAAGGGGAATGACAAGGGTCAACAAAGAAATGAGTGGGGTGTTTCTGTAACACCTATATTGACTTTAGATCTAGATTTCGCCTTTCGCAGTCGAGAACTCCGATTTTAGGAATTTGTTTCGACTTCAAATTCCGCTTTTCACTGTCGAGAACTACTATATACGATATGGATTTCTCCCAAAAGTTGCATCTATAAATATAATTACATCATGGACTGTGAAGCATGAGAGCTGGGTATCAATTAGCATTTATTAGCAGTGAGAATCGTGGAATTGGTAATTGGCGATGCTGGGATTGAATAGGGGTTTGCCCTCACGGCTTCTCCCAGGGAGTGCGTTAAGCGGTTCTCCCAATAATTCGATTTCTGTGAACAATTGCACTACAAATATAATTGCACAGTGTATTAAGAGGCACTAGAGTTGAGGATTAGTTACACATATTATCAGCGAACGAATACTATACTGACGTTAGGAATCAAAGGAACGGGAAGTTGATAAATCCCCAAGAACAATTTCGAGATATACACTCTAGAGTCTAATATTGTCCTCCGGCCAGGATTATAATGAGGCTTTTAGACTATGCCTCAAAAATACAGGTTGTTGATAGTAGATTAGGTACTGATATAATTATTTTTGTTAACTAGTTTATCACTATAAACATAAATATCCAGAATTTGGCTTTCCATAAAGATCATCTAATTAGTTGAGCATGTTTGAATAAATTCTGTTTATTAATAGACCTAGATGTTTATATTTACGTTCGGTATTTCACAAAAGCCGTAGCAGGCATTCTATCCATACCTTTCTATATTCCATAAAGGCCTATGGCGTATGGAATAGACCTCGTATGAGAAGTTATTGTATCATATTGAATATAGAGCAAATCACTTAATATTAATATTGATATATATTATTTTGACTGTCTTGAAGCTCTGGGGGAAAAAAAAATTTGTACTGTCTCTAATCCAGCTTTCAAGCATTCCCCTCTTTCAACTGTATGACTCCCAAACTGGCATCTGTCCCACAATATTATACGCCATGCGCCTGACGACATGTGCGCGGGCGCGGGCCACCGGGCTCGGTAGGTATAGCAAGTGTAGCAAAATATCTATAGCCATTTTCAACAGGCATGGATATATTGTCGTGCTCTAAGTGATCTTCAGAAGTCTGCGGCGAACAGACTGGAGTTTTGGGGATGAAAGATTTATGTACGTATTTTTAAGGTCATTTATTGCATATCAAGCTTTTGAAAGAAATAACGATGGGTTAAGTCATAATGTAGAAGTTCACTTATTAAATCGGACAAGAGCAAAATTATTCAAGGAGTATTTCAACCCTTTCTGTATAGATATGGAATATGGGGTATGGAACGTTCCATGGATTATCTTGTTCCATAAAGTTATGGATAGAATCACTGTGCCGTGGAATGAATTCATTATAAATATTATCAATAACCAACAGGGATTTATACAACACTTCTAGGAGTTCAATCAAGAAATTACGGCTTGACATGACCTCGAGACTGCTGAAGCACGGATTCAACAGGCTGAATGAAGCACATCGCTTGGAACGAGCCAATTGATGAACAGAAGAATTGCAAATAGTTTTACCACAATAACAGCTTCAGGGGAGTAATTTAGAATCAGTCAATTAATAATAACTCTATTAGCCGATACGGATCCTGAATGGCCTACACAGGTGACGCTCGCTTTCTATTTTCACCACAATCTCGTGTTCCCTTTATATCACTGTACCATAGCCTATTCTACCATCACCTGTATTCATTTCAAGGGCAGGAGCAGTTCAGCTTTCTTCTGCCATCTTCTTCGCAACATTGAACTGGGGTAGTACTACCGTAGGATGCTGTGGTTGCCCCAGAGTCCCTTCTCTGTGTTTAGGAGAGTGGCACAATTCGTAGTGCCTGCAACCGCAAACATCCATCATTGAGTGGGAGTCATGGTATCGTAGAGTTGTCAATTATGTGGTACACGGACATGTACATGTGTACAAAGAGAAAAATATTGTGTGTATTGGTTAGTATTGTTACGGAATAAGTTGGGGCAAGAGGTGGGGTGAGGTTGCAAACTATTGACGGGTACTGACTAAGAGGTAAGTTGAAGTTCGGGTACGGGGTTAGGTGACCTGCGTCCTGATAGGATGTATAGCCATGTGATGTCATCATGACCGCTGTTCTCTAACCTAAGTGGTCTATCATCTTCGTTACCTTGGGATCGATCTTCTTTGCTCCTGACTGCATTCTGGACTTGATTTCCAATTCGGGAATTCCCTTCATTCATTCTAGAATCTAACACTAACCCATACAATCTGACTAGACTGACCGCATAAAGTACAGCTACTGTGTTGTTTCTTGTTGAAAAACTCATCATCCTGGTGGTCCTCTTCTTGTTCCCTGTCTTTTACTCCTCTGGTTTCCATCATGTCGAGAAGAAGTAAACAGAACTCGTCCGAGGAATCACGGCCATTTTCTGAACTTTCACACTCATTATCGTTGGCCAGCCTCGATGAAGACAAGCCTGAAGACAAGAGGGCCGCTGCCGAACGTCTTTCCGCTTTCTACGCCAACGCCACTTACGACTTCTATGGCACCCCTAGCTCCGCTCTCTGCGTCTACAAGAACGGAGACGCCTGGCCCGTACGTACAGGCCCCGCGGCCTGGCGAATCATTCGAGAGGCCCGCGGCGTTCACGGTCATCCCATGCAAGCGGTCTGGCATGATCTCGGCAAGCGAGTCTACACTTTGCTCGACGACATGAAGGTTCGTTGGACGTCGATAGACCCCGTCGCTTTCGCCGAGGCAGGGAAAAAGACGTTCAGCCCGCTCTTGATTTGGATCGGTGTCGAGCCCGCGTCTCTCGCCTATGAGCCTGCCAATACCGCCGCTGAGGCCGTTTCCTCCCTCCTCACTCAGGCTGGCTTTAGGGACTTCGAGATCGGCTTTCGCGAGTCCGTCGTTACCCGCTCAGCCAAGATGCTTTCTTTTGACCCCCTCTATGACTCCGTCCCTGAGTTCCGAAAGCCCTTCACCCCTACTCTAGGCCTCTCGATCGCGCCCTTGAAGACTCCCCATTTTGAAGGTACTGGCGCTCTCTACTTTCGCGAGAGCCGGAACAGCAACCACGTCTTTCTTCTCACCTGCGCCCACGTCGCCCGACCTCCTCTCGTTTATGGCAACACGGGCCTGGCTCGGAAGACCACGAGCCGTCCCCGTGAGCAGGTCATCGCCCTCGGCAACTCGGGATACACCAGCGCCCTCAAGAGAATGGTAGGCGCCATCGACGATCTGGACCTCTCCATCGAGAACTGGCAAGTCGTGCTTCGCCGGTTGGGTCAGCCCCAGGAGGGCGATTCGGCGATGACCATCAAGAGGCGGAACGAGCATCTGGCCCTAATAGAGAACGCGAAGGAGAAGATCGGCGAGATTACCAAATTCCATGACGAGATCTCTAAGCACTGGACCATTCTGAACCAACGCCTGATTGGCGAGGTCATCCACGTCGAGCCCATCGACGTGAACGTCGCACCCCACGGATTCACCAGAGACTGGGCCCTCATTAAGCTCGACAAGTTCGACTGGGCTACGTTCCTGGGTAATAAAGTTTATCTCGGTATGTTTTCCATCTTGACCGGGTATCGTCCTGCCGTTTTGGCTGACCATTATATTCCCCCGCAGGAGACAACCTCTCGTCGTTGGACTATAGCAAGATTATGTTCCCACAACCGGAGGACCGGGCCAAGTACGAATACCCGGCCGACGGTCTTCTCCAGGCCTTCGGCGTCGTTCCCGCCGACGAGATCCGTAACCCCCAGCAACTCGACGCCAACGGAGAACAATGTCTGCTCGTCGTCAAGAACGGTCTGACGACAGGGACCACCATCGGTCGGGTCATGGGAATGGAGTCGTTCATTCGCATCTATCGGGAATATGGTATCAATGAGACGTCGATGGAAATCGCCGTCCTTCCTTATGGCAATCTAAACGGTCCTTTCTCCGCCCCAGGCGACTCAGGCTCTATCGTCCTCGATCGGAATGGCCGTATCCTCGGGATGCTCACCGGAGGTGCTGGCAGTACCGATCAAACCGATGTCAGCTATCTCACGCCGTATTGGTATCTCGAGAAGGAGATCAAGAAGTACTTCCCCAACTCCTTCCTTTATGAGGTCGTCAAGCAGCCTCGGTCGACGTGACGGATAACCCACCAGTGGTTGGTCAACAGATAGGCGTTTTCTCCATTTGTTTCCTCTGTTTAGATGATCGATAGAGATAGATAGCGAGAGGTGAGAAAAGGGAAATCAGATTCGGTAATAATGATATCGATAACGAAATATTATTAATATTCTATTTATTCTGTTTAATCGTTTATCCGTTTTTTATATCTTAATCTATTATTATATTATTTTACTACTACCTGTATCCACGGGGCAATCGCCCACCCTACCTAACCGCCCAATTATTACGTTATAGGCGAGTTAAGGTCGAAACACAAAAGCAAATGTGACTAACCGAATATCTGAACTTCCAAATGTAATAGATATGTCCTCAATTTGGTCAAAATAGCATTGTTGACATTTTACCTCATTTTGGTTTGGGCCGTTGGGTCTCAACTCTCGGTACGTACCTTTTGGCGGGGCCCCTGGTACCTCGGGCGGGGGGGGGGAGGTACCCTCGCACTGTGTAAGATTGGGCGATTGCCCCGTGGATACAGGTATGATAGTACTAGAAATAAAATTGAATGCTAGTACAGTACATTAATGATTAGTGTTGAGATGGACCAATAATCAACGGCATGCTAAAACTGGTCCAATATGTATCATAGTTATGGCGCGGGAACTGGGTAGTGGTTTCTGTTGGTTGCAAAGGCGGCGTTCCGTTTTGTCAGTACACGTTCCCGCAACTACACTCATTTTTAGCTCCCGCGTGTCCGTAGGTGCCGCAGCCCAGAAATCGGCTTTGGGAAAACGCAGTCCATTTCAAACGCTGCCCCGCAAGTATTATTGTAGAATCCCGTTCTTTTTGCTGTGGGTTTGGATTGAGTTGATACAAAGATTTCATCCGTCAGAGGGTGTGCTGACTCGTTGAATTTTGAAAGACACATCTTTTCAAAGCCCAATGCGATTGAAAATATGGAATTTACAACAAAATATATTAATATGCTGAAAACCTCGGCATTATTTAGGATTGAAATCATATTTTTCCTCATAGTAGGGGTAGTCAACCACCATTTATCCGCCATCTATTTATTTTTTTAGCTCCAGCTAGCGCGCCCCACATCGATTTTATTGGTCACGTTTTTTAAATGCTGTAACGTCTATTAATGTACTCTTAGACGCTTCATCTCGTGATTAGCTAAGCCACCCCGTCGTTGCCCAAAGAATTGGTTCTTCACAACAATTACAGGCAACACATGAAGATTCCTCCGAAATTGATGGAAAGAGATAGATTCCGCCTGTAAGTTTCCTTGATTTTATCCAGGAAAAATGCGTGGTAAAGCTGGTAGGAAGGCACGAGCTGGGGAGCATCCGCGGTCGCAATTTTTTTGATGGGGTAGCTTGGAAGCGGGGAGAGTTCTAGGGGTTTTGGTTAACTGGTCTTAGGCCGTGACACGGCTAAACTTAGCGGTGCTATGGCGCTCTATTAGGTGCGCCCAGTTGAGACCGCCAGTTGAGACCCGCCCTCTAGGGGCAGAATTCTTCAGCTCGGTTATAACTACAAGGCAAACCAGGATACAACCAAGGAAATCTACAATCAGAATCTATCTCTTTCCATCCATTCCAAGGAATAGCTATTTACTTTCGTGTGTTGCCTGTAATTGTTGTGACTCGTGAAGAATCCAAAATTTGTTCCATGCCAAAAATGCAGTTTAGATAAATAAAATAAAATGAGCGCGAATATGGGGTGGTCAACTACCTCCTTCCTATTTTGGGTTGGTGCAACAACACTATATGAATTGGCGTATTTAGTTTATATTTAAAAAACGGTGGTTGACTACCCCTATGGTGGCGGAATCGTGGTCCTGTACCAAGGGGTCAAGTTGGATGACTCAGCGCGCACGGACCACATATATCACGTGATTGAGGCGCTAGCCTGTTATGGAGGCACTAAGCCTTAGTGTAGGTCGCGGCCGGAGGTCTGAGATCCGATGTTGGGTATGTATCATGATACAACTTGAAGTTAATATTATTACAAGAAAACATAAATTATGATAAATATCACAAAGAAAAAAGCTTCAGGCGTATTTACAAGAGCGTCAGTGGGCAGTAGTCCCCCTCACACCTTTGCAAATGCCACTATACATATGTAGTGCTGTCCGATCCCAGATTGTGATATAGCTCCATTTTTTGCATGCAACTTGCAATGCAAGTACCAGTACCCCTGGCCAGAAAAATACCTAGGTACCTAGGTACATAGCTCCGGATGGATCACGTAATCTAACGGCTAGCTGTTTTAGGTATTTCGGACCCACTATACTAGTCGTTTTGGGTATGGTCGCCCCTGTGGGGGCGGGCCAACTTTTGGAGGCTACATACAAAAGTGTCTATGTTCAATGCCTTTCTCCCCTTTAGTTACGGACGGGATTAAAAATATTGTGCCTAACGGTTGTAGCGCATTGGATTCCCTTTAGCCTAGAGGCACAATATTGTCAGTTTTCGTTGTTGTGGTGGACTAGATGCATTTTGAAGTTGTTGGATTTTTGAGTTGTTGGTGGTACAGGACCACGATTCCGCCACCATAGTGATCATATTCCTGTTAATAAATTATGTATCGTCAAAACGCCAAAGACCTTTGCCTCCGAGACCCCGCCCGTTATTCTTAATTAAGAATTTACATCAAATGCCTTCGTCATACCTTTGGAGAGAGTTGCAGAAGTGGCACAAGATGTATGGTCCGATAATAAGTTTACAATTCGGCCAACGAGTTATGATTTCAATTGGTTCCTATGAAGTTGCCCACGATCTTTTCGAAAAAAGAAAAAAGATCTACGACTCTCGGCCACGTATGATAGTTGGCGGAGAGTGTATCTCTAAAGGGCTTAAGATACAGTATTAATTCCATCTGGTGCCCGATGGAAGTCTCATCGGCAACTGACATCCAATTTTTTCTCCAGTCGCCAAGTCCGAAGCTATTGCTACTTGCAGGATATTGAGAGTAAACAGTTGCTTTACAATCTCCTTGAGTCAAAAGATTTCATTGGAGAAATTCGTCGGTTCAATTTAAGCATACTCATGACCTTAATGTATGGCAAGCGCCTGGAGTCCAGAACGGACAGTGAAATCGAGGAGCTTACGCATCATGAAATATTTCTGCTGCTATCACTCAGAAGCAATCTCTACTTGAAGAAGCTTTCCCTATACTTCACAAATTGCCCCGCTGGACTGCTCCGTGGAAAGGGATGGGTGATATGTATTTTCGGCTTGGTTCGGGAACACCCCTTTCGAACGCCCCTTCAGCCACAACGCCCCTCGGATTGATTGTTGATCCA
>NPHW01004403.1:0-14617 GCA_002240705.1 Elaphomyces granulatus
GATCTGGGGACATCGTAGCCGGAGGCATCGGGAGGTCGCCTGTGCAGGGGACAACGCCTCAAAATGGACCCTTGAGACATGAAAAAGAACACTATACCTTCTATTTGCGGTCAGGAAAGGATGCAGCCGCCGAGGGCGCTTGATCACGTAATGGACAGACCGAGCGTGGTCGGAAGGTGTGTCGTGCGTGGCGGGAACGACCCGTTTAAATGTTCATTGCCGGAATATTTTAAATATTTAAGGTATTTAAGATATGACTATAAGCTTATGATTTAGAGGCTGAGCTTTACGCTTACCAGAGGTTGAGGGTGGACTTATGGAATCGCTCAGAGAAACAGGTTATTTGCCAACAGACTCTCCTTATCGTTGGGGCCTTTTTGGTGGCGGTTGCGCACAGTTTACCATCTCCACCTCCGGACATGGGGCTCAAAGTCATACGGCAATATGAGGCTGAAGGAGGCAATATCACTTGGTATAGAGACCAGATGCCAGCCAAAAGATCTTTCGATCCTGTTAATCTCAATCGTCGACAGTTTGGTCCGGCTATTGTGACCTGTTCCAATAGTGCTTCATATCTGGCATTCCAATCGGCGGCCTTCAATCGGTACTTTCGGGGCAACAAAGTAATGGCACCGTTACACGAGACTCTCATTCTTTCTGTTATCTAGCCGGCGGCCAGGATTCACGCCAGTGTTGCATCACATACATAAAAATAATATCATAGATTCTCCACGAAAAGTACATACTTCTCAAGCAGTTCACCGCCGCCTGATGCCCATTTTCTGCGGCCCACGATAGAGGCGTCCTCCCTGAATGATCCTTCGACTCAAGGTCGGCGCCCTTCCCGAGTAGCAGCTTCACCACTGCCTCATGCCCATCCCTTGCGGCCCACAACAACGATGTTTGATGATAACCATTTTTGAACTCAAGGTCAGCGCCCTTCCCGATCAGCAGCTTCACTACTGCCTTATGCCCATTGCCTGCGGCCTTCAATAGCGGTGTCTGATTAGAATCATCCTTAGACTCAAGGTCAGCGCCCTTCTCGAGTAGCAGTTTCACCACCCCCTCATGTCCCTTTTCTGCGGCCCACAACAGTGGTGTCTGATAGTATATGTCATCCTTAGACTCAAGGTCAGCGTCCTTCTCGAGCAGCAGCTTCACCGCCGCCTCATATCCATTGCTTGCTGCCCACAGCAACGGTGTCCGACCGTGTATGTCATCCTTAGACTCAAGGTCAGCGCCCTTCTCAAGCAGCAGCTTCACCACCGCCTCATGTCCATTTCCTGCGGCCCACGATAGTGGCTTCCACCCATAACCGTCCTGAAACTCAAGGTTAGCGCCCTTCTCGAGCAGCAGCTTCACCACCGCGTCACACCCTTTCCTTGCGGCCCACAATAGCGGTATTCTCCCTGAACGATCCTTAGACTCAATGTCAGCGCCCTTCTCGAGCAGCAGCTTCACCGCGGCGGCCAGCGATAGCGGCGTCCGCCTATCACGATTCTGAAACTCAATATCAACACCCTTCTCGAGTAGTAACTTCATCACCACCTAATGCCCATTTGCTGCGGCCAGCAATAGCGGTGTCAACCCATTACCGTCCTGAGACTCAAGGCCAGCACCTTCTCGAGCAGCAGCTTCACTGCCACCTCATGCCCGCCTTCCGAGGCCCACAATAGCGGCGTCGCCGCAGTTTCATCCGTTGACTCGGCCCAGGCTCCTGCCTCAAGCAGCAACTTGACATTAAGCATGTGCCCTTGCAAAACTGCATATGACAGTGCGGTTCGACCGTATCTATCCACCGAATCGACCTCGGCTCCCTTCCTAAACGGTAGCTTGACGATGCCGTTCCAATAAATACTAGGGCCCTTGATTAATAGCTTGACAACAACACCAAACCCGTTCATTGCAACCCAAGAGAGTGCCGACCTCCTGTATGTGCCATCCTTAGAATTTAGATCAATGCCATTAATTTCAAGTAGACGCTCTACTACTGCCGTAAGTCCGAAATAGGATGCGATCGTGAAATCCTGGGGAAAATCCATATACGTCCTCGTCCAAAAGATCCTGAACCAAGTCATGCAAGAATTTGAACTTGCATCACAGATCCTCAACAGTGATTGTATTATTGCATCGGCTTTAATCTGTGACTTGTGGAAGTGAAAGATCCAATGTTTGGCTGAGTAGTCAAGGAAGACGTGGCTATCGACATAGTCGGACAATGTCCCGTTTACATTAAGAGGATGGGTCGCAAATTCTGCGAAGAGCAGGTGCCAAATGCAGATCTCCGCAAGGATACGGTGAGACTCTTGCGGCATCAGTGCATATTTCCATTTGAAACCGCTCTGGACGCGTTTGGGAACATTCGCTGAGCTATTCATAAAACAGTAGTCAAAGCTTGAAATTGCATACCTGTACCCCAATTCTCCAAAAAGCCTTTTGTAACCGCCGCGGCAGTTGCTGCTGCATAACCTTACCATCTCTTGCTCTTATGACTGTCTGCATAGTCACAGACACCTTTAATGACCAAGGAACCGGGAAAATTCTCCCACACGCCTGCGTCCTCCATTTCGAATGCGATGACACAGTCTACCAGCTCCCGTTAGTGGCATTTGAGCTGTTGGCAACTCATCTCAGTGGCCGTGTCGCAAACGTCATCTCTCCCATCGTCATTGGCACATATCGCACATTCCAAAGAATTGTGGTGTTTGTGTCGGTATGTCGACTTGAAAAGTCTGTCTTCTGTCACTCCGGGATATGTTACTACATCGCTCAACTTCTGTCGCAATATCCCGAGATATTCCGATGTTTTATTCTGGAGCCAGCTTCGACCCTGTTCGGTCTGCAACTTAGCCAGGGCCGCACGGATCTCAGGGCCAGGCCGCGGCAGGTTATCCCCAGGTGTATCCTTCCGCACAAATTTGTTATTAGGGAATTGCCTCCCGAGATCATACTGAACGAGGCCTTCGCTGAGAACAACGTCGCCGAGAAGGATGTCTTTACCCTGCCGCTTCCCGGAGGGTGAGGCGCCGCAAATGCCGACCACCAGAGCAAGTTGGATCCCTTGAAAGCTGGCACGAAGGCAAGCTGCCGCGGTCGCAGCAGCAACTTTTCCCATGTTCGGCATGTGCACCAACACGACATTATGGTGTCCGATCATGCCGGTGGAGTAAGCATTCGAGTCTCTTGGTGCCTTTCCATAAGTTTGGTCATCCCATCGCTTGTCAAAACATGCGCCGATGACGCTGGCCTCCAGAGGCAGGGCGCATATGATGGCAATCTCGAAATCACGTCGATCTCTCGGTGGGGAAGGATTCCATCGAGGAGCAACGTGCGGGTTATAGGCGCAGGCAGGATCAGTATTCATATCCATGCTGGAGCTCCGATTGATAGGGTTCGTCGTCGAAGGTGTTGGCGATGTGATAGGCAAATATTGAGTCTCAGTGGCTGTGTTGATCCTGCTCACGTTCTCGGGATTTCCAATTCAACAGATAGATGGTGAAAGAGGTTTTCAAGTTCACGGCTGCGCCAATCTCACCCGCGGAACGAGGGCTTACCGCGCTGCACTGGGGCACCCTCTTAGAGCCTACTGTTAGATTGTATTGGCCAATATCCAGGAAGGTGGCGTTGTGCTAATAAAGCAATGCCAACAAAGCACATGTGAACCCCCACGGATCTTTTATTTTATCATATGATAATAGGCAGCAGCATTTCCTTCATTTTTCCTGTACATCAGAACAGACATCATCTCCTTCTACAATCGAGAGTGAGACATTATCAGAATAGAGAACAATCAAACTCTTTTAACCTTCGCACGTCCAACTGTGGATGCTTTCTTTAGTACTCTAAAATATCTACGATACCGTGAGATTTTTATGAATAGATAGAGAGAGCTAAACCGAATCCGTAACCCTAGAAAATCTAAGCCTAATCCGTAATGACCTAAACTGAATAATCCTGCGGTGGCCAGTACCTATCCTAATGAGGGTTGGCGCACAGGCGAGTACCAAACTAATATGTAACGTTAACATCATGGTCCATGACCCTAGAAAACTACCTACTTCACAGATATATTATTCTGTATAATTGGAGAATGGCCGCTCAAGCAGCATTGGAATAACTACAGAATTGAATTAATTGTTGGGATAGCTTTTCCAATCATTTAATGACCTCATTAATAATAAAATGATACAGGAGGAGTAAAGAATGACGAAATACAAGATTCTTGACCTTATCTGCTACTAGCTACATAGAGGTGACGATGGTCATCCAAGGAAAGGTCTGTAACAAGCACTGACAGCGAACCCTATGTACCTACCTTTCTTCAGCCAGCTTCAAAATCTCCAACTGCTCTTTAATGATATAATCCACTGTACAAAATCTGGGGTTCAACTCCTATTCTGCCCGTTTGGAAGTATCGGCGTTCGTAAGGATCAAGTTTGACTGCTGATGTCAAGTCGCCGCTTTTGTGAATGAAGGTAAATATAATACAGATACAACGGTTAGTGAACTCTTATTCCAGCTAAGCAGTAGCAATATCATGATAACTCAGAACAGAGTATTTTAGATTCCTATGTGATGGTTACAGAACAGATGCTATCCTCGCAATTGATTTCCTTTCTCATCTTGATTTTCCCCATAAAACCGCCACATATTCATCTATTTCGCGTCGTCGAAGACGTAGGTAAGGTGGCACTTGCCACAGTACTGGCGGTTGTGCATAGCAGCCATGAAGACTCCAGCACCACACTAGAATAAAATGTCAGTCACCAGCTCGGGGACTGAAAGTGGAATTGAGAAGTTACCTCAGCGGATGGACACTCTCTGCGAAGACGCTCGATCTTGCCATCGCCGTCGACCTTGTAGTATTTCAGGACAGCGAGCTTGGTCTTCTTGCGCTTGTGCTTGATTTTCTTCGGGGTGTTATAGACCTTCTTCTTGCGCTTCTTGGCACCACCGCGCAAGCGCAAAACCAGGTGGAGAGTAGACTCCTTCTGAATGTTATAATCTGAGAGTGTCCGGCCATCCTCCAGCTGCTTGCCGGCGAAAATTAGCCGCTGTTGGTCTGGAGGGATTCCCTCCTTATCTGTTTGTAGAATGTGAAGTGTGAGTCCAACCGAACAGGTGTAACAGTTTCAAATATAATTCGCTGGAATTTGACTATAGGGACATACCCTGAATTTTCGACTTTACATTGTCGATAGTATCCGAAGATTCCACCTCGAGGGTAATAGTCTTACCCGTGAGGGTCTTGACGAAGATTTGCATTTTGATGAAGGCCTAACTCATAAACAAGTATCAGTATCCTCAGATTCTCTTAGGTTATACGGAAAAGAAAGCACGGAATGACAAAAACAGCTCACGAGTACAAAATTAAACGCAATGTGTAGATAAAACTATGAATCATAGAATACTCGACTGTGTCATCTGGCTACATACCTCGACAAATTGTCTTCCTCAACCTTCTTGCAAATTGCTAATGGATTCAGGAACTTAGAAAATGGGTAGTGGAGAAGTTAATATGGGCTTTGTGTGATCACGTGAATACCCGATGGTGGCAAGTCTATTGGTAATCGGCGGGTATTCTGGTTCCAGAACATACTAGTACCAGCTATCTATCATGTATCATGAGCTACAGCTTACAGAGACACATGATATCCTGCTGCTGGTCTCATAGTAATAAGGCGAAAATCCAGGTGATCATCATTGGCTGAGGAATAGTCTTTTAGTTAATACTCGAGTAATGTCAAGCGGGTCTCTGTTTTAATACTGAAATTTTGAAGTTCTGTCCTTTGTTATTTTACGTCTTGTTTTTTTTATTAATTGTTTACTAGTACTATCGTACAGGTAACGGCACGCACTAAAAACGGCACTAATTAATTAGTCTCTGCTCGGGCCATCGTTACTGGGACAACCAAACGTTTTGACTTAGTAGATATAGATAAATAATGTCATTCAAGTTCTTTGTTACATATTCTTAAGGTTTTTAACATCACCGTTTTTGTGTTAATTCTTCACATAACGTCCAAACTTTCTGTTAAATACACTCTGCTACTTTTTCAAGACTTCTCCTGCTGTAGAGGAAACTCGCAGCAAGGCTAAGTTCTCAAGCACCTTTTTTTAACAAAGATCGGAAGCTTACTATAAAAGACTCTTAGGAAAAGCGAAGGGCTCTCGACTTCGCAGCCAATTCAGTAGAACGCCTTTTGACTTCTACAAGATTTCCATCATCCATCGACTGAGTGGTCACAAAGTTTATTCTTTCAGGCCGGCCGGCCGGCTCGCACTGCATTGAGGTGCGCCATACATAATGATTTTTGGAACTGGGATGTTCGCTAACACTTACTGAACATTGACACGTCTACAGTCTCGGAACACAAAAAGGCCTGACTGGGGACCCTGTCGTATCAAATCATACAAATCTATTTTCGAACTCTTTCCTCCAATCATGCTGTCACATCCAAAAGGTAACTCACAGAGGCGACTCCGGCAACATCGACGACAACAATCTACACCAATAGCACTTGACACGGCAAAGGTTCCAAATATGCCTACGCCCACAATTCGCCAACAGCCCATTCACAGACGGGGTCTAAGTCTAGACCAACAGACTTCTAATCGGTGCCCTCAGCAAAGTGTGCGGGGAGTTGCAACGCCGAATACCAAGTTAGGATTATGCCAGCATCTACAACATGAGCTGTTGGAAGCACAGCAGCAGCAATTAGCTCGACCAGAACATCTATATTTCGATCAATCAACTTTGTCTATATCCTCGTCACCCGATTGTCAATTCTGTCACCAGGGAGGCGTGAATTGTACTGCTAACCGTTCCAGTCATGAAAACACTCCTGCAAGTGCTTGCGCTCGCTCCAACACTTTCAGTGTCGACAGCCAGAATTCCGATAATCGACATCTGACAGAGGCTCTTAAGCGTATCCAGCGGCAGCACTCTGAAGAATCAAGCCTGCCATCTAATAATGGCTTCGATCACTTTTTGGAAAACACAGCTTGGAGATTTCAGTTGAACGAAGATTGTGGAACCATCCAACTAATTGCTAAAACAGATCTGGTCAACGTCAGAAGAATGTCTGTACAGTCAGACCTGGATCCGCAGATGTATCGACCTTCCACCCCTTGTAAACAGATTGATTCATGTAAGCAAATACAGAGGGAATGCCATACTAGAGCGCACTAAAAGATTGCAGATCAGTTCCCCTTGACACCGGCGACAACTCCATTCAGAAGGTCTTCGGAGATCGCTAGACACGATGAAGATTTCAAATGCCCGCAAGCCAAAAGCACCATGACTACAAATTTGCCACAACCAGCGGTCATGCAGCGCGCAAAGTCACTTCAGGGAGTCCCTGGAAGTACCTTCACTCAAACCAAGGCGGAGATGCCATCGCCTCCCAATACCGCTTTATTTGATGTTGAGCCCTTTAATATGTCCGAATGTCAAGATAACGGTCACGAAAGCCCCGAGTTTCAAAGAATATCCGAGACAAAGCCGTTTCTTAGTATAATAAACCCCGGTGCAAATATCCATTCATTGTCGTCTGCATCAAATTCTTATTGCTCCTCGCCGGAGCTCGCTGCTATTCCACTACCTGAAGATAGTCATCCAAGAGATTTAAAGATTGCTATTCCGCCCAGCGATCTGGATTCAACTCCAACTTCTCCAAGCAAAATGAAGCTCTCCCCGCGAATAGTCTCAATAGACAACCTCAATCTCGACTCCAGAATTCAAGCATCTATCACGGAGACAGGGATCACAATCGAAGAAATTGCCTCCTACATTTCTGGTCCAGACCCTGAGGACAGGAAGTGGGTCTGTCTTCATCCCGGCTGCAACCGAAGGTTCGGCCGGAAAGAGAATATCAAGTCTCACGTTCAGACCCATCTCGGAGATCGTCAATTCAAATGTAATCATTGTGATAAGTGTTTCGTTCGCGGACATGATCTCAAACGACATGCTAAAATCCATACCGGAGATAAGCCATATGAATGCCTCTGTGGAAACGTTTTCGCAAGGCATGATGCTCTGACTCGCCATCGACAGCGGGGGATGTGTATTGGGGGATACAAAGATGTTGTTAGGAAGCCAACAAAGCGTGGACGGCCGCGAAAACATAGACCAGACATGGAAGAAAGACAGATCAAGTCGTCTCGAACCCGTGAAAAAGTTGCCACGAGATCGATTGCGCCGTCTGTTTCTGGTTCTGATATCTCCGACGACTCGCCGCCCACAGAGGTGTTCGAGAACATGAACATTGGTGGATCGAGTCCACTTGAGAGTTCTCCAATATTCGAGTCTACTGGTTATAGATTACCGCCAGACCTCTTCACTTTTACACCTCCTGCATCTCCAGGTTACAGTACTGGAAACAAGCCATCACCATCTAGAATTTATCGGTCGCTCACACCCCTAACGGATGATGAAACGCTCATACAATCCCCATCTAGGCGTCCCTTGGAGCAAATTTCCGAGGAATTCCCAGATCTGCCTCCGATATCTGAAGCGGGAGGCTGTTTTGATCCCGATACCGCCATCCTTTCGTCCCTAGACGTTCTATCTTCCCCAAATACTGTTCCTACGCTTACCGAATCATCGACTGGATCCGATATGGATATCTTCATCAACCAAGATTCAACATCAGGGTTTAGCAGAGACGAACTGTCCAGTTTCAGTGATGCCGAAATAGCAAACTTCACAGAATTTGGTGTTGGATCGAGCTTCGGTAGTGAACTTGAACTTTTCCAGAGCAAAGGCATCCCGTCTCTGAATGACGATTTCTTCTTGCAGTTCCAAGCAGAGGAACAGACAAATGACATATTCTTCAAGAGTTTTCCATAATTCGAATTGAAATTAAGAAGAGATGTTGACGAGACCACGACCTTTGCTCCGGCCTTTTACGCCTTTTGTTGTTTTAAATCTATGCGATTGATTTGATTTCTGGATGATACGATGAGCATGGCACAGGGTATCGAAAAATGTGGCTGGCATTAAATTTTCGGGTCATTTCTTTTCTGGGCTTTGAATGTATAACACTTTTGTGAATTGAAGCGGTACATGTAACAGGAGGCCTCTGAAGGAGTTTTTCGGGAATCTTGTCCTCTATATATGCCTTTTGCCTGGTTGCTTTCGCGACCCCTGTATGTAGAATAGTTGACTTTTGCAGCGTCCTGCCTCCTGTGGCAGCCCTTTATACTTTGCGATTATTTGGTGGCTTGCCAGCAAGCACTGAGCAATGAAACTGATTGTGAATTGTATACAATATTTTCCTGTGAAATTTAACGTCGGAGCCGCTTCCATCACTGAACCAGGAGTGACCAAGCATAATATGATTGAAACAACATATGACAATACATAGTCCTATATAGCTGAATAGAGATAACTGAAAGTAAGAGATTTATTATAAAACAACAAGAGTTTAGAGCCCTCAATCATAGAGATACAATGAGTTCCGATCCTTTATAACATAGTCGAGGAGATTCCGAGATAGTAGGTAGTGGCTCAGGTAATCTCATTCTGACCAACATAGTCATATAAATAATATATATATATGCTCACAAACGTAGGTACGGTGGTTTTGCAATGATAGCAGCAATTTCCGAACGGATCATGCATTTTGCCAGCCGATCTGGAGCTCTATCGGATGGTCATCGCCGCCCGAGAGAAAGACTTTGCTTTGACCGCGGCCTTTGGGTGCTTTGTCCGCAAAGAATGTCGTCTTGCCGTCAAACATGAGCTTGCCATCAACGACCTATTGATGTACATAGATAAATCAATGTTAAGCGCGATGATAGAACGGGCATTGGGCAAGGATTGAGTATCGGGGACAAAACGTTAAGCTTACTTTGAATATGGCTGGACTTCGTATCCGCGAGCCACAGGTTAGGATGTCATTTTTAAATGCACAAGGGCCCCTCCTTGATTCCAGAGTAACTCCATCTGTTTAGTGAATGGCGTCAGCTACAGATAAAACAAACAATTTTCATAGAGAGTGCGATGACGGACCTGAAACTAGCTTAGCTTTGAAGGTAGCACATGTTCCTGAGACAAACCAAGTGCCTCTGCTGATGATGCAGCCGCGTTTCTGATTGAGCGTAAAGACACTTAGATGAACTCTGCTTACGGACGGCTTCCTCGTGGGTTCTGATACGCCGTTAGAAGTTGTCGTAGGCTTCACTTGCGATGCTTTTGGTAGGTAGCGTATTCCAGTTGAAGGGCAATTGGATCCGGATCCAGCTAAACAATGGCCTCTTAGATAAGACCTTCAAAACACTCTCTTGGGTAGACGAACCTGGATCTGCAGGGACAAACCTCCCGTTCTGGAGCCTCCCAGATACATGGAAGTGATACCATATTTCGTTGAGGGACCAATTTTGGCATCGAACAGTAACATCAGCGCCGTGAGCCGCGCCAAGAGCGCTGAGGATGTCATCCAATGAATATGTCACTTCATATGATGGAACAATCCCGGCTCGAGATAAAAACTAGAGGTAGGGTCAGCGGGTGATTCTTGCGCTAGAATATTGCGGACAAGCTAGAATGTATAGGCAGACCTCGAAAGAAGGGAGTTTCTGAAATATTTCAACCGTCTTGTTAAAGTAGTCGACCACTTCCTGCTGTGAAGTGTAATTTACGTAGCATCTGGTTCTCAGTGTGCTAATGCAGGTCCCATGTTTGTTCCATTCATGAGCCCACAAATCCGGGTCATTTCCACGGTTGTCTTTCCAGTAAATGCTCATGTAATTGAGAAGATCTGATCGATCTGCGTTGGCCAGTATTTGGGAAATACTGTAACATTCCCTTTCCTGGTCGCAACTTTGGTCGTAATTCCCGTCACAGTGATCCGGCCTCGAAAGAATATAATGAGCCCAGCCTTTACTATCGTATTTACTAGTGCGAGTCAACATACCATAACCCATGGATAGTCCAAGCATCATCAGGTCCAACAGCAGGTTCGGCATCCCAGAACTGTGTCAAGAGAAGATGCCCACCCGGGTGGTTGAAACAACATGTATCTTGGTTGTTGAATTGGGTTTCGCAGCTCAACTGTGGGAGTGGACAAGCAAGAAAGTTAGTATCCTCCAATAGCTGCTGCGACGTATAGTTCTGCAAACTTAGAAGGCCAAGAGCGCCAGAAACTGTCTTGAATATCTCTTGTGGCCCAGGCAGGCTATGCATGAAGCGTTGCATTTCTGCAGTCTGGAAAGTACTACTATAGTTCCAGAACTTGGAAGCCTGGAAGTCAACTGTCTGCCCTGTAACCTGTTCAAAATTGATTTCAGATTTCCGATAATCAGACAGGCTACCTACCTAATTATATATTGACATCCATGAGAATGCCAGTTGAGCTTGTATGAACAGGAGCCACTAAAGTAATTTAAGCCACTTCCCCCCACATGATCCAATGGAGTTTGCAGGTGTGATATGTAGGGCCTGAGTCCTTGACGGCCGAGGCAGACAAATTCCAGGGGTCTATATAGTATGCATGTTGTCTTGGCATTGGTTATTATTAGAACTTCCACCTATCATTCTCACTCCCAAGATACAATCCTCCGCAAAAGAAAATGGCAGGTCGAATTAACCAGGAGTGACTAGCCGATTATTCTTAGGTAGGCAAGTACTCATTCACGATCAAAGCTATTTCTCCATTTTACCTGTTTTCAAGATCTCATTATAATTCCAGCTTGTAGACTCCCTGGTAGCTATCATGTACTGCGAAGGAGATTTCCGGTAAGGTGATTGTAACATGATCAAGTACCTAATGAATGTATTTCTAATCATAGAAATGCAGCGTAGAGAAGAGTTCGAGCTTCTTCGAAGAGAAGGTCAAAGACAAATTCAAGAAGCACTTACCATTACAATCTGATGAGGATCCCGATGATGTGCTTATTATTGCACTTGGAAGATGGAATTTGGTCTATGCAATGATTCAATGAGCTCTTCTTTCAAGGGATCCTACTATATCGACTTATTATTTGTTAAAAGAGCCATGGAGAAGCCTCCAAAGGATGGCCCTCTCCCTCGTGACGATGGACTTTCAAGTCATGACTGGGATATGCTATGTATCACGAACGGCTGAACTTCTGAAGCCTTTTTACGATCGAAGCATTCGAATAGAGTCACGAGCTTCAGAAGCCAGGAACGGACCTCTATGGGAGGCCATACTAACAATCAAATTCTTGCTGAACCGGCTAGAAGCGCAAATGGTTAGATATATATAGCGGCGAGTTTGATAAATCTTAAAAAAATCAAGACGGGCTCCCAACCGGATTGATACTGATTCCTCCACCACGAGCAACTTCTTATTTGTATCAGGAATGCCTGGGCTAAGCTTGACGAATATTATCAGCGGACGAACGACTCGCCTGCTTATATCGCTTCGGTTTATATTACATATAATTTATAAACCCACAGCACAAATGGTATTGGTTCGGTATCTTGGAAGGCGAAGCCTCAATGGATTAGGGACTTCTGGATCGAAAGGTATGAAGATATCGAGACATTCTAAATTATGAGCCTTCTATCCTCAACACCAGGCGAAGACGCTAGCGGCTTGATCAATTTATGGCGACCTGAAGTTTGAACAATATTTAAGGCAGCAGCCGACATTCTTGAATGGATTGAGGTTCCAGAAAGGAGAGAAACGATCTTTAAACATTCGGATCAAATACTGATATCGCCGCGGCCTTCGTACTTCCCTGACTCTGAATCTGAGCCTCTTCCACCCATTACCTCGTCGCCTCGTCTTTCAAATCCATTCCAAGCTGAAGCTACCAAAATTCCTATCTCTCAGCACTGAACCCTTTCTTGCGGTCTTTGTGTAGCTCTCTGGTCAGTGCCATTTTATTAGCAAGGCTGTTATGCCGATCAATGACCTTGATAGAGGTGGCTTTAGAAATAATTAATCTAAGATTGGAAATAACCCGAGTTTCCAAAAAAACGATAGTAAATCCTATCACAAAATAACTAAACCCCCGAACATCTTCAAGGCAGAGCGCACCTAGCTAAACCTTCCATCACACTGCACTAGTACTACCATAGCCTCTGCTTTTGAAGGACAGTATTGTATCATACAGATCTTCAAAAGAGATTGACGTTGAAAGGAAGTAAGATAGGAATACGGCTAAAGAATTCATTCGTACTAATTGACTACATATGACAGAAGAAAATCAACTGATACTATCAGATGAAGCTACCCGTCGTCATGGAATTCAATTACTAACTTAACATACCTACTGGATAGGAATAAGGCCCTATATGTCCACGTTAACTGTAAATATCGATGTGTTCTTATAATCAGGTTTTACTGTAAGGCGCAATTCTTCTCGCCCTCCATAGTTGAGGCCATACATATACGGCAGCGCACACAAAAGGTTGAAGTGAAAAAAGGAGCAAGAAAGGATTGAGATAGCTAAGCGTCACGAGAAAAGTACTTCCCGAGGTCACAGGGGGCCATGAGTCCAAATGTCAATGAAGACGTATATTTTCCAACATTCATAACATTCAGGTTGTCGTTTGGCGCAAGAACAAGAACCTCCTCTTCTCGAAGTTCTCACTGCCGCAGCCTCATGCGTAGCCTCATTGCAAAGCGTCTCTAGATGCCCCCCCTGGACACTACTTCAATGTGCTCGTATTGTGAAAGTTGTCTCACTAGAGTTACTGCCCTCGCTATGGACGATCTGTGTCTTTTCACCGTGTTCAGGATGGTGCACAGTGAAGTTAATATCGTCCCCGGCTGGACGCTTTCTCAGCAGCCATACATGCTCAAAAAACATGAATCCTCCAGACCAGATCCCCTCCATCGATAATCGGTCAGCTCCTAAGATCGGGTAGCTTGTTCCAGGGCAAGGAAAGTCCTACCTTGAAGAGCAAGATCTCCAGGTAAGTAACCCCACCGGATGGGTAGGACAGACGGCGGGGTACCTATAACCGTATGAGAAAACCTCAATTTTTGGAAAAATCAATGTTGAACATCAACCACAACATCAACCACGAAACAGGCAATAACACTTTTTCTTCTTCGGCTTGTTCGCTTCTGGGCCATCGTCCGAATACAAACAAATTATCCAGCTTGATCCGATGTATCGTCCTGATTTCGTTCTCGAGATTCCGTTTACATTTTACATGGATTGACATGCTGTAGTCATCCACTATTCGAGTGATGATCTTTGCCTTCGCAAATGCTGAGCGACGTCTGGGTGGGAAATATTAAAGTCGGTGTCAACGGTGGTCGAGACTGGACAATCCGATGCTCCTGGTGCTGTGTAAGTTCGCAAATGCCATCACCGAGACTCGAACAGTGGATGACTGCAGCATGTTAAGATGCACACATACCCAATCCATGTGAACGGAATCTCGATAATGAAAACATTGGTCACCACAAGGATACGTCGGAACAATGGCAGAAATCGGCTGGATAATTTGTTTGTATTCGGAAAATGACCCAGAAGAGCGAATATTCCAATAAGGGGCCTTCCCGTCACAAGAAGACATCTTAGGATAACAATCATACAAGGTCTGAGACTTCGACTCGAGTTACTTCTCGAGCAACAACGTATCATAGATTTTCGAATGATGCTATGATTGTCGCAAAGGTGCCAAGGTCTT
>NPHW01004404.1:0-10794 GCA_002240705.1 Elaphomyces granulatus
TGCTGCTATTTCAGAAACTGGTGGTGTTACGTTTTATCTTTCATACCATGCGCACCACGCAGACTTTGGTGGCTGACGGTTGCATTAGGTCCCGCTGCCATTGCATTAGGTCCCGCTGCCATCGACCAAGCATTTCCCGAAGGTCTACTGTATAAGCCTCCCAAGTTTGGCGCCCTACTTTCCAGTGCAGGGACGGACTGGAAATACCAGCTGAGTGAAGACTTGGAGGTGATCTTACGAAAAGAAATTAAAGAACACTATGGAAACTTCCGGGAAGGACGTGTTGACAAAACCTGTATGCCGCTATATCTCTTCCTTTCCGGTGCAGGAACCGGGAAATCTAGAAATGCCACCGAGTTCCACAAGACAGCAGTGACTTGTTTGGGCGATAAAGATGAAGAACTACGCGAAAAACTTCGCAACGCTTGGGTATTCCATACTTCGTTCGAAAATGGAAGTAGCTTGAGGCCGTCTGAATCAAACCCTTTCACGGCTATTGGAACTCGAATGCTCCATCAGCTTCTCCCAGAGAAAGCGTTGGACCAGATCGATTATAAAGCACCAGACCCGTGCGCTGTGTTGAGACAGGTCGCCAAGGGCGAGAAAAAGGAGCTGAAGGATACCGCGGTTATTCTAATCATCGATGGAATGCAGGCACTTATGGACTCAAGAAATGATGGGGATAACAGTTATTCCCGGTTTTACCGTACCCTGACAAGCATTGCCGCCCTTGCATTTCAAGGATTCTTCCTCCTTCCTTGTTGTACGGCAACCGTTTCCTACCCACTCTCCAACTGCTTAAATGATTTTAATCGGAGGCGCGTGTATCTACCAGTCGCTTCCTTACAGCCTCCCCAGATCTGTGAAAACGATATGTCGAGATCGGTTTTTGATTTGACAGACACGATAACGAAGACCCTTTTGGAAGACTGCGGGGGTCATGGAAGGGCCATGGAACTTTTATGGACGCTCATGGAGAAAGATGGTTCGTGGAAACACAATATTGGTAGCTTTATGCGCAATCTTCGCAAACGTTTCTCGACACAATATGAGAAAGCTCTTTCATTTAAGGGTGAAGAAGTCCAGGCTATCGTGCAGGTAGCTTTTTCCCACCAACGTTTGTACTCATCGGAAGAGGTTTTGACTACAGGGAGACGTCCTGATGAGCTTGCTGCGCCGGGGCTCATCCGATACGAGATGGTTAACGGCCGTGCAACCGGATACGTCCGCGTATCCTACATTTGGCTTTGGTTGATGGCAGACCGGTTGCGGCTCCCTGGTTGGGACTTTAACGATTATGAGGAAATTTCAGCTGCGATAAACCCAACCTTGCCCTCGAAATGTTCTTGGGAAAATTTCGAAAAATTTATTGCGAGATTTCGATGTCTCAAGTCTCTTGTTTTGAAAGATAACTACCCAACCAATATTTCTGAAATTCATCGTGGAGCTCGTTTGAACGGTAACATCAGCTTTAAAAATCATCACCTTTCTCCAATTGTAGCCTCGAATCAAACACCCTCTTCCACCACGAATGCTAACCGTGCTGAGTGGTTTGTTTATTCTTCTGAAGGACGAATCAATATCCGAAAGCACAAACACATTGTCCTTAACGCAAGAAACGCAGGAGCCGGCGATGCTTTTCTCTCTCTGGATACAAAGCCGCCTGTCAATGAGGTCCACCAATATAAGCAGAGCACTTCCTTGGGTCAGGGAAAGTACAAGGAAGAACGAGAAAAAGCTGCATCCAATGAAGATTTTTTTATTCTTTTCACTACCGAAAGTGGTCTAGGCAGAATAGAGCTTCCGAAGAATTGTGGAATCGTTTGTGGAGATAATTGGAAGGAATACTTCGGCCCATTTGCTGGAAGAGCATTCCTTTATCGAAATACGATAGTGGGTGAAGTTATAGATGAATCCGCCGATAAAGATTTCCAAAAAAGGTCGTCCTTTAGCGTTGAGGATGCGGAGGAAAAAATGGAGACAAAGAAGAGAAGAAAGGAGACAGGGCTGTAGGGCAGAACAGGACACAAAAAGGTTTGTTTGAACACAGGAGCCCTCGTACTACAGATGGGAAGGGACAGAGCAGTGAGAGCACCAATACCTGTCCTTTACACAATGTTCAGCGCTGAATGGTAGTTTCAATTATTACTATAATATGTACTGTGCATTGTGTCTATAAAATAAAAATAAATATGGGCTTAACAACCCTTAGTGCCCTAGTTAACGCCGCCTAATGCAGTCCACTGGCTGGAGCCGATTCAACGTCATCTTGTCTGCCACCGCCTGTTCAACCTGGAAGAAACTGCGATGTCTACCCAAGTTTGAGCTGCTTCGGGTTCTTCGAACGTGTCTCTTGACCATCGTTCATTAATGCGTTTATTATTGTAAATAGAGGACAATAACAATGATCTTGAGCTAAGCGGGTAAGGCTTAATACAAGTAGTAACGTGGTGGACACATCAATATATCAAATAAATTCATAACAAGTCTTGTGTGTGTAGGAACTATCTGGTACATGTGTGTACATACAGGGGCCATATCACTCGCGAAGACCTTGTATGGCCTGATAAACATTTAGGAAATAAACATTCTGAAACGAGAGATTAGTATTAATAATGGAATAACATGTAAAGAGCGACAGGCAATTTATAGTACATATAAAATACTTTGTAAACGGTGTTGGGAGAACAATGGATTCGGCAATGGCTTGGTAAGGCCGTCTGCGATCATATCCTTGCTTGGAACATATTCGGTGGATATGAAGCCTTTCTTGCGAAGGTCACGGACGAAGTGATAGGCGATATCGATATGCTTCGATTGCTCATTTATTTGCGGCTGACCCACTAATGTAATCGAAGCTTTGTTGTCACCATACAGTTCGTCGGTTAGGACTAATATATTATGTATCGTATCGAATATCCATGAGGAACTGACTGATCCACTTGGCTTGTTTCGCGGCCACAGCGCGATGTATTCAGCTTCGGTTGTCGAAGTAGATACGGCATGTTGCTTTCGACTTATTGGGCCTCCACCTAGCAAGAATATTTGTCCACTTGTCGATTTGCGGTAACTGCGATCTCCGGCATAATCTGCGTCAGAGAAGCCGACTACACGGTCAGCACTCCTGCCATATGGTCCATAGCGGATTCGTAGATCAGTTGTTGACCGTAGGTATCGCATTGGTGACTTCAGCGCTTGAGCGTGCTTTGCAGTGGGTTTGTCCATAAATTGAGCAAGCTTGCCTGCTGCGAAGGCAATGTCTGGTCGTGTATAGACCATGGGAAATATGACACTGCCAATTCTTTTCTGATATTCTCCCTTCGCAGTCAATTCATCATTGTCTTGAGCTTGCATCAAATCAGTGGCTTTTGCCATCGGCAGACGGGTTGCAGGACTCGTTACTCCGTGATCCATATTATACTGTCGTAGCATTTGCATGAGGTATGCCGTTTTATCAAGGTATATTGTCCGGCGTTTGCGGTCACGAGTGATTCGAATTCCCAGGATCTTCTTAATCCCCCCCAGATCCTTGATAGAGAATCGCCCCGTAAGATCACGCTTAAATTCCTTGATATCTTTCAATTTCTTTGCGGCGATAACCGTCCACATAAATATCAACAAGAACACCAGTATCGCAGTTGCAAAAGACACACGATTCACTCGACAACAGTTTGAAACTCATCTTCTCAAGCTCTGCGCTGCATAAGAGATACCACTCTCTCGCAGCTTGCTTTAGCCCGTACAGACTCTGCTGTAGTTCCAACACCATTCCTTTCTCTATATTTAGGCCTTCGGGTGGCTTCATATAGATCTGCTCCCTCAATTTTGCCTCGGTAAACGCGCTATTGACATCAATTTGATGCGCTTCGAGGTCTTCAAGAGCAATAATGGCATAAAGCATTCGGAGGGAATCGATTCTCATTGTGGGCGCAAAAGTCTCTTTATAATCAATGCCCGGTTGCTGAGAGAATCTGCGGGCGACTAGTCGAGCCTTATAGCGTTCGACTCCCCCATTCAATGCATATTTTACCCAAAAAACCCATTTCCCGGTGATTACGTTCGCCTGATCTGGTCTGTTGGTTTCGCGGAAGGTCCCGTTCAATATCAACATACGTATTTCACAACGTACAGCCTCACGCCAACTAGGACCGTGCACAGGGTCATTAATCGCCTCTTCATACGATTGCGGTATGTATTAGATTGTCAATGCGGTGGGTGCTTACCATCATCGCTACATATAAAGCAAGCTCCATAAATTCCTTGACATCCTGTTTGCTTCGCTTCGTAGCACTTCGCGTCATGTATGTCATACCCCTTTCGGCGCTGTCTGAACGCTTCTGCTATAGGCGCTCGCTGACAAAAGGCACCAGGTTGTAGAAGGGGATATCGAAAGATTTACTATAAATCCACGCTACAACTCTTGCATTCAAAGTCAGCAATTGGCGAAGCTATGGATGTCTTGGTAGGCAAGAAGAGCTAGCCATACTTGAATGCCCACAGATCCCATTCACCTGTTCAGCAATCTCCCTTTTCTGGACTTTGATGGCCACCTCCCTCCCATCCTGAAGCTTAGCCCAATGCACTTGGGCGACACTGGCGCTCGCCCGAGCCTTTCGTCACGCCTTTTGTGGGATCGCCATGAAAGGGGATACCGAATACCTCTTCCACCGACTTCCCAAAATCCTCCCGGATCACAGCCTCCACGTCTTTCCAATCGTTCTGTGGTGCATCGTCGAACATGCGCGAAAACATTTTTTTGGAACTCCGGGGGCAGGATGACGGACTGCATTGCAATCGCCTGGCCAAGCTTCAGGTAAACGCCGCTATTGTGCCTCAGCAGCTCCGACAAGCGCTCTGCATTTCGCGCGTGCACATCTGCAATTGAGTTCGTCAACGGGGGGTTGGGGCGGAAATTGATCTTGTAGATTTTGAAGGTTTCACAGAGACCCTCTTTCAACTTGCAAGCAAGGACTACCTGCGAAAATTAAGAGACTTCCTCCGTGCAAATGGCGTATACGTTCAAACAGGCAAGAATATCTATGGCAAAGGAACTTTAACCACACGAGTGGACTAAAGATGAGATCCAAGATCAGATCAATTCATCCCATGGATTTAGCCCTCGCCACCTGCCACTACCATGACAATCCCACCACCCCCTGCTGTCGCCACCACAACCGGATATGGACGCGAACTCGGCAATCTGGCAAAGATGTACGAGGACAAAATGAAATATGGTGGAGCAATGGACAGTTTCAACCATAAATTGACGATATTCCATGAATCATGATCTATGCGGCAAGGCAGATATCCCAAGGGACATATACCCAAAGGCATTCTCGACCATGCTCCGTGAAGATGCCCTTGATTATTGTTACGACAACGTGAATGACAAAGGTTTCTCATTTGAGATAATGTGCCACATGATCAAATCCCACTTCGAAACCGAAGAACATAAACAAGGCATGATGACAAAAGCATGGGAAGGCAGGGAAACTGTGAGAAGGGAGATCGTACGAGAGGACAAGACAGCATGAATAGCAGTTAGGTACGTGTATGATGGAAGAACTAATCGCCGAAGATCTCAGGATGAGCAAAACCACCATGAGTACCGGATCAAGAGCGGAAACTTAAGGGACTAGTTGAGATCAATGACAGGCCGGAGTGTGGGAAGTAAGTCAGGTGCCAGTAATTCGAATCCAGCATGGACGGCTGCAGTTCAAGGTAAGATGGTAGGTGATGAACCTGATGAACTACTACAACGCGAATAACTTGATTAAGCAGTTTCACGACAAAAATCAAGCAGCTGCAAGGCCACCGGTGACACTACAGATCTGGCTAAGGGCATACTGGATCCGACGCTGGAGGATGACCATTGACAAAGCTTTGCAGGAAGCTATTGCTTACATGGTTTCTACCTTCACAGATCAACATCGCATTGGTCGCGGAGCCCCCAGAAATGAAAAGTGCAGATCACATGCAAAGTATTAATAAAAATATAATTTATATCTAGATGTGTCATTGCCGTAGGATTAACGTCTCCTTGGAAGATCGTAGCGTTCTAGGCTTGTTACAATAACTGCAGTTCCCTCATCCAGAGCCACCCAAACCCTTAGAGAGCCTTCAATCTGGTATGTCTAACTAATTAAAGATCAGGTATCTGGGGTAGAATGAAATCAGAAAGGAAAAATCATGCTCGTTTCCGTCTCCATATTTCCTGGCAGCTTGGAATCGACACTATGGGAGACACATGAGTAAAATTGGTACGAAAAGACATTGAACATATACCAAAACAGATTCAACATACCTAGCATATCAAGCCACATCATCATTTTCGGAGGCTCTGCGGCCTCTGGCCTTATATGCGGTCTGAAACCAAGGCCCGGCCTTGTCAATTTGCATGCGAAGATTGTCGAGCTTGAGGGCTGGGGGTCTTTTTGTTGTTCCTTTACGACACTCTGCTTTCTTATTCCTTAGAAGGTCATCCCAAGTGAAGCAAACCCTCTGCGCTGCTCCATTCTGTGGTCGGGGGTATAGATCCTAAAAAAGTTATTCTCTAAAAATGGAAAGAAATACGATAGGAATCATACACGTCTCTCTCCAACAATCTTTTTTTTACCGGTTTTCGCGTCGTATTGCCACACCTCCAGGAACCCATCCTCGATTTGTGTAGCGCCATCCGCTAAGGGCTCAAGTTTGACTAAAATAACTTTCCCAATACCGCCGGTGGTCCCCTCAAGCAGTAACTCCGCATCTTTCAGTAAGACTTGGTAGCTTTCGCTATAGCCAATTTCAAGACAGATTGTTGGCCAAAGGCGGCTCGGATTACCCGGGAAGACAAGTGTGTCGGGGGTTTTAAGTCTGATATAGATTTAAATTAAATTTGTTCTTTTTAAATATAAAGTAATTTAACAGCTAACTTACGAGTTTTCGAAGTCTCCTTCGAAATTTGCTAAATCGGTTTCTGACATTATGTCAAGAGATCCTTCATTAATGACGTCGTCAGCATATATCATCTTTGCTACCCACGAGGACAGCCAGGCTGCCCCTGCCTGATGGATTCGAGAAGGTATTTCGAAGTTAAGAGAACAAAAACGTGAATCGTATTTGTACCTATTCGTAAATATTAGATGCTAACTCGAGCTCGATAAGAATAGAAATAAGTTTACTTCAATTTATTCTTCTCTAACAGCGGTCGGACATCTTGTTGGAATTCCTGGAGGCTGATGTTAATATTCCATCCAGGCTTATGTTCTCTCACAAGGTCTTTGATTGATTGCATTGTTGGGTCATGTGAGAGAGAGATGTGTCTAAGGTTAATGTGAAGAAATAATAATTGTTAATTCCTTATGCACGGGTGGGGCGGTGAAACTAGCCTTTAGGTGCCAACTTAGGCACGTATGTATAATTGATACTTAAAGAAAGACGCCATAGGCACCGAAAGTCATAACAGCGGGAGATCGCTATGTAGCCTTATATCTCGTTAAAAAGCATCACCGCCTTCGTTTGCAGCCCCGCCGCCCAGACCGCCTGCTAAAGTACTATTTTCTGCCCCCGTCAACTAGCGGTGGGTCACGAAAGTTAGTTCCCATGAACCCTCGAGGCATCACCACACTGAGGCCATCCAATCGTTAGCTTACAAGAACAAACAGCACACTGGCATGTAACACCGTATCTACGATGTTGAATGCAACTCTGGAACCGCGGAAGTCTTCTAACCTTTGCCAATCTGCGGCCGAGGCTTCTTCCTAACCTCCTCGCCAGTCTTTCGCAATTAATTTGGGATAGCACTTCGAAAAACCAATACCCGTCGATCTCGGAGAAACTGAACGCTAGTACTCACCGGCAACCCTTATGTGAATCTTAAGATTCAATCCCTTTGGAATTTGCATCAGCCGATATGCAGAACTCGAGTTTGGAGATGCCGCAGTACCCGGGAGATAGCAGCGAGCAAACGTAAAAATTTAAATGAAGGAAAGTGGCAAATCTTTTATCCTTAAACAACGTAGTTGTTGGTTTTTTCTTCAAGTCCAACCATGCACATGAGCAAACACAGCATGCACTAGTGATAGAAACTAGTTCTCAACTAGGGAGAAAACCGGCGACGCCGCGGTGCGAAGGAGCCCCAAGGAGGCCATTGCCGAGGACACTTCAACTTCAACAAGGTCGGGGATGACTATAATCTAGAGACTCCGAGTCGCAGGATCGCACGAGGAGCTCGAGTGCACAGAAGGACATCAAATATAGCGTACCTAGGTAATTAATATCAAAGCCTCTATATTTCATCTAGCCCTGTTATGCCTTCGGGCGCTGGGGACGGCAAAAGTGACAACATCACCTAGGTAGGTAAGTTCTTAAGGTTGAACGTCATCGGTGGTATCATAGCTGGACTTTTGTTCTAGCGTCTTCAACGAAAAAGATTTCCCTCACCCGAATTCCATAACACCGCTCAGCTGCATCCTTTGAGACTCAATGGGGTACATTATGTACATAGGTGAAGTGTTTCTTGGTGTTGTGAGGTGCGAGCTTCTATCTCAGTGGAACGTGGTTATGGTTGCGTAATTGACGGGTCTCCGAACGGAATCGTTGTATCCTATGGGAATGTCAACCTATCTTCATGCAGGAAGAGCTGTATTGTGGAAGGAGAGCATTGGGAAACTCGAACTAATTAATATGCAGGCAAGCATCCAGGAAAAATCTGTCGTCTAGCAAGAGTCCTGTTATTGAATTCAGGGCAAGAAATCGCTGCGACAACCAAGTGTTTCGACGGAGAGATCCGATCGGGCTCGATAAAGCGGGAGAAGAAATGGTGTCGTGGTAGAGTGGGAGGATCTGGGGACTGTCCAGAACATTCCCGAAAACCGAGAAGATAATAAAAGTTCTCATCAGACTATCATATGTAGAAAGTGAGAAAAATCTGCGAGAAAAAGGGGTACAAGGCGCGTTAAAATAGCGTGTCGTTCTAGGCCTTATCGAGTCGTTGTTCGAGTTCAGCTTGAAAGCTGATCCTCTGGCTGCTTGCTATTATTAACATGGATGACGGGCTTTTCCTGCATCACTAACTACTCCTTCAGAACCACTTCCTCACAGCTCTATTTCCTTTGCTATCATAGGATTTCACCCCCAGATGTTCTTGAGGAGATTAACGACAACATGCACATGGCTTCAAAGTGATTTTTTTTTTTTTTGAAGGATCCTTATATGTATAACTTTCCCATCTCACAAAGCATCATGAAAAGGTAGGGGAAACAGCAATGGGACAATGGGAGGTCTCCATTTCCCTCCCTTCCCATGTTCTTTTGTGAGATGTACCTTGAGAAAGTTGTAGTAAAAGCCATCATGTCTCGACCTTGAAGCGCAAATCAATCGATTCAGTCATATATTGTCGCTAGCCATCAGTCTCTGAACTCCTTCGAAGCTCCCTCCCATTTCCCGAATCACGCAGCCCCAGACCTGCAATCCGAACAGGTCGTCATCCCGATGTCCAACATAACACCTGAGCAAATGAAGGTTGTGCAGACCCTCCAATGAGAGCACCCAGGTGATCAAGGGAAAGTCGAGTGATTTTATGAAGGTCTGGGTGTTTGGCTATTTAATGCGCTTCGCTTGAAGTTGAAGAAAATGGTAGCAACTCACAGAGAAGTCTGGATTACAAACCTGGCATACTGTTCAAAGCTTAACTAAAGAATGAACATGCAATTAATTGCACGTCTGACGCAGGACTCTAAAGCAAGAGGAATGAAAAGGGATCTATGATTCATGAGTGGTAGGCACGCCGCACGCTCTGGATTCATCCTTAGTACTTATCTCACCTATCATAGGCCGCCCATCCCATCATTTGTCGTCGATCCGATATGAGGAGGCATAGCAGTGCTGGGAAAGTCTTTGTGAGTTTTCGGTCCAGGCAATTATGGTGTACTTGGGCTGATTCCTTGTTGGCGAATGTGAAACTCGATCTCGAAGATGACCTTGAGCGAGCGGTACTGGGAAAGTTCGCATTGAGGAGAAGGTGAAGCTGAAAGATCACCTCCTTCCTGCCCAAGATCTCTTCGAGCGGCCCTTAAGGACCTTTGCTAATTGCGTATGATGTGAAGCGGGCAACTTGCATGTGCATGATAGGACGGCCTGGATTTGTGGGAAGCAGCTACTCGCTGGGTCAGTATGTACAACGTTCTTTAACCATACATTATCTAACCGCACCCTCTGGAGACGGATATTGCTACATGTAGGGATGAATGAGCCCCGAGATAGCAAAGTTTGGTCGGGGGTCGACAGGATTTGTGCGGAGGATCGCAGGTGGCATGGACTCGAATTGCAATCATTCACAATGCAACTGTTATGCTCGTGTTCTTATAGGGAGTTTTTCCAACAAGACGACGAATACAGATTTGAGGAAACAGGTAAAGACCAAATGATCGATCCGGGATTGGATAAAATGGCGGGGGGGTTTGTAGATGTTGGCGTCATTCTTGTTTTGAATTTAGGTATCTCCGAGTTAGTATATAGTAATGATTTATATTTGCGATCGTGCTTATTATATTGAGATTATTTGTAAAGACATGAAAGGAAAGGAGGAGAATGATGGTTCTCGACCCTGATTACGGATAAAAATATTCCATGCAGGCTGCATGGACATGATGCAGCTCAAACTCCTGCCTTTTCCACTCTGGAAAGTTACAATAAGGTTATCTCAGAAGCTCAGACCTTCTTGAAGAAGCGGGCCAGCTCGAAAGGGGCAAGGCACCGGGTCAACTTACCCCATTTGATTATTATTGCATTTTGCATTCGCCCGCCAAA
>NPHW01004405.1:0-28760 GCA_002240705.1 Elaphomyces granulatus
ATACAGAGGTCAATTTCAAAAATACAGCAGGTTAATAAGTCCAGTAGTTGATTTTTAATCCCATGAAATATGCCTTTTCTCTATGTTGGAGTTGGTGGTACCGAGTAGGCCGCAAGCACATCTTTGCGAAAGCCGACGGGTACCGTGGGCATGACTATCATACGTAACACATGAGTGTCAATCTAACTAATGGCCAGCTTAATTGCATTCCGATTTATTTGACCTACAATACATCTACTGTGTTAATACATAATATAAATAGAATAGTGCGATCATCAATGATATATGATATATGTAGGTAGTTGCCGAGGAGATTGTAGAGGTACATATCACTGGACGACAATAGAATCAGAGAATGGGGTATAGTAATAAGCCTGTGTACAGGTATCATATCACAGTAATAAGAGTGTTATATATATACTAGTCGGGTCATCGTCAACGACATGATTCGTTGGAGAGAAGTGTACATAGGTAGGTATGTAAGTGGGTTATAAAATTAAGAGAAAAAAAGAAAAAAACCCAGTATATATCGCAAATATGTTGGAACACCCCTTGAAGTCGCCGGACCAAAGAAGTACTGCCTTGGGCATGGCCAACGATTTGGCATACCCTTTGTGGTTGCAGAAAAGTTAGAACAAGAAGTAGTGCGATAGGTTTGTATGTGATCGTGGCCGGGACAGCCTCCAAAATATAAAGCTAGAAAGGGAAGATATTATTATCATAAGGGGCGAGATAAACAACAGACCAAGCTGTTTCAGAATGCCTCCACCCACAGGAAAAATGAAAAAGCAAGATTTTTATGTCTAACCCGAGACATTATGCAGCCAAAAAAAATGCACCCAACGCCGTCGCTCACACCCCATGCAATAAGCTCATTTTAATTATTATCATCAAATCGTAATAAGCCAAATAGGTATCGTTAAGGGACAGGAGCCAAGCGAACATCACCCGGCTGGACCACCTTCCTTGGGATCAGGCCAGTATGTGGGAACGGAAAGATGGTCACCCGTACTGTTGGGGGGGTGGAGGCGAGAGTAGTTTCGAGCGGTGGGCAGAGAGGACGAATCTCCGGAAGGAGAGGAGAGCAGGCCCCCGACATCTTGCAGGAGAGCCCGACTTCCACGGCGATACTGATGAGGGTCGGGCCGGTCGGCAGATGGTGCGAGATCGGCTGGGCGACTGGGCCATGTGGTGAGGGGCGGATTCGACTCCTCGGGAGTTGACGGACCAAGGAGTCCGCCAACGTCAAAAAAGGACACCTTATTACGCGGTGAGGCACTCGAAGTGCCGTCGAGAGCTCCGGAGGTTCTGGGTAGGTAGTCGAGGCCCTGCGATTGGAGGTATTCATGCGAATATACGTGTTCCTCACCGATGCTGTCCCCGGCAGATGTTCGGTCGTCCTCTGTGCCTGCCGACAGTGCCGACTGACGATGCTTGTTGAAGGACCAGTCGCGATCAAGGGCCCCGGTTTGCGCGGTGAAATCGCGCTCGATAGCCGCGACGGGAGCCGGACGGACGATCTTGGAATCGGTGGATTGTAAATCGGGTTCCAGACGGAAGCCCACGTCACCGGCAAGATCGGCATCACTCCCCCATTGATGATAGGTCATATTGCGACGGACGGAACTGCGTTCGAGACTCTCGCTCACCGAGGCCGGCCCATAGACCTTTTTAAACTTTTGCTTCTTGACGCCACGGTCCCGGACAAAAGAGCCGATGACGACGGCATTCGACACCGCGGTAGCAGCCAGAATCTCCAGCGAGGCGAGGAGCGAGCGGTAGCCCTGCAGACCATTGCGCTGGATGACCGACGGAACACGATAAGAAGTGATGGCGACGAGAATCATCGAAAATGCGAAGAAACAAACGAGAGAGACCTTCTTTTTCAGGCGCATGGTGGATGCGATCACCAGCGGGATCGGAATGGCTACGAGAAAGATGTCGGTGATGATATCGCAGACACCCATTGTAATCAGATTGGCGTAACCCAACCTGCATCTGGGGCCAGGATCCGGGATAACTTGCCAGTAGTGGTCGAACGGTTGGCATTCCGTCAACGTCGCCAGGACCACGGCCACCAAGGTCGTTGCTAGGAAGTATTGGATAAAGTGCATCATAAATTGAGTGGATTTCCGCAACACCGAAATCGTGCTCAACAGCCGTTTTAGGAATAGACATACTGTGAATTTTGCCGTCCAGATGCTATGATACCAGGGCGCAGCGTCAGGGGTGGATGATTCTAAGGAGGCGAGAAGGAAGAAATACTTACAACAGGGCGTAGAATATCCTGGCAGCGAGAACGAGCCCGCTCCCAATCTCTCGATGCTGGATCTCAAGGTCCGACAACCCTGCCGTCTTGGTGTTGTTGGTTCCCCAAATCAGGATGACATGCACAAATCCCATTCGAATCAGAAGCGGTACGATGCTGACCAGCATCATTCTATCCTCGGTAAACAGCTCCTCGGATCTGATATATCGACCACAGATCCGGATGACGATGATCACCAAAGAAAACCCGGTACTCCACCAACTTGCTAGAAGGGTCGGATTGTTTCCCAGCTTGGTTTGCGGGTTTGGAGGAATGTCGGATCCTAAGGCTCGACCTGATATTATTATTGGCATGATGGCCATAGTTACCGCTGAGCCGCCTCCGAGGAGGGGTCAGGGAAGAAGAAGGTATTCAGCTCTGGGGGGTTGATTCATCCAGCAGCCGACTGCTGGAAGTGTGAGAATGTGATATATGGTATTCGAGAGATGTTGTAAACTAGAGACTTTGATGGTAATGGCGGTTCCTATCTGATCGCAGCATAATTGTGTTGTAGCTCTTTAGGGTTCGGGAGTGGAGACCAATGTATTTGTCGAGCCAAGATGACGATATATGTGTGTGCCCGCCGGTTCCACCAAATCTGTTGATTCAAGAGTTGATTTTAATGGAATCTTTTTTGCAATGAGCGTTCGAGTGGTGTTCGAATAAGGAAGATCTTTCTTTGTCCAAGTTTGAGTTGCAAGTTGAGTTGACAGGAGAAATTCAATAATAATAATAATAAAAAGAAGAGCAGCAAGCGCCATTGATAGCAAGACCTTGACAAGACTAGACAGACTAGACAGACTAGACAGGCCTCCAGCGCGAGACCTGCAAAGCATCAGCCCCGTCCCCCGTTAGTGTGGACGGAAAAGAGACCATACAGATCGTCCTGATATGCATTGCCGCAAAGTTTAGGGTTGTCGACAGGCCCCCTAACGTGTGCGCGATGCTTGGTTGGGAATTTTTGTCTGAGCAGGGACCCAGTAGTGGGAAATCTGGGATGAGGGATGAGGGACGAGGGACGGCATCAGGCTGTCTAGCTCGTCTAGCTATCTGAACTCACACCGCACTGTTGGACAAATCAGAATACTCACTGGACAATCATATCAATGTGTGATATGATATGTATCCGTGTCGGTTCGGCCTTCCTTGTTACATATTATTCCTTGAATCCTTGGTTGTCCATGCTCTCTCGGCAGGGGCAACTACACAGTTAGAGATGACCATGTTGTGTTGAACAAGGTCAGTCCCGGCTCTCGGCGAGTGGAGAAACAAGCGACAGATCATGACAGCGAAAGGGGTGCGCCTCAAACCAGTCGGAAGCTCACAACAACTTTATTATTGGTCAGGGTTTTTATACGTTTACATCCTACGTATACATAACTCTTCCTCATTATTTTTCGAGATATAATAAATATATCATCTGCTCTGCTACGAGTCAGCGACGATTGTCCACCAACCAAATTTAAAGGGCAGTCAGTGCCTTCGTGGGGGGGAAAGCAACTCCACGAGGAGGCTGAGGATAGACTTGCTGACAGGCTGACCATCTGACAGGCAGCACTGCAGCAGGCTGAGTGCTGACGTTTTGGGAAAGATGACGCAGGGAAGACCAAGCCGAGCAAATCTAAGCGAATAATAACAACTCACCAATGGCCCCGTGGTATGATAGCTCGCTTAGAGACCGCGCCCGGCGCCCGCGCGAGACATGGATATGAATATAGGTACACGGCGTCTCGCACTGAAAAGAGAGGTTTCATGTACATAGACACGGTAGATAAAGCACTGTTAGTTTTATTACTTCGTACTGATATCGAATTGGCACTGTAGACAGTCAAGTTTGGTGTTGGGAGAAACAAGAGAAAACAACAGCTTTGAGTCATCGGGCAACATATCATACCTAGGTACCAATGATAACCTATGATAAGTTTTACTAATAAATACTTAGATAGGGCCTCGCACGGACGACGGGGGGATCCACAAGCTCGAAGATGAGGCAAGCCACATGAGGTTGAAAGGGGGATTATCTGATCTCAACCAGCCAGTAAGATCGAAGGTTGATGACGCCCATTTGCCAATATTTCAGTTTAAATTCTCCGCACATGGTTCGGGAAATCGCGGGAATCTAGATATATGATAGGTATATGGTACAAATATCTACTTAACAGCCAGCCCATGTCATGCAGACCGCGGATGTACTAGGGTATTAACTACTACCTAACCTTGAATCTTTAATCTTCATTAGCATCATCTGATATCATGCTAATAATAAAAGAAGTACATTTGAAACGCGATTTATAAGGAGAAAGCTTTATCAATTGAACAAAGATTCCATTATTGCAATTACAATTTTAATTAACTATGAAAAGAATTTGTTCGGTTGGTTCGCCGAGAACATCCTAGACACTTTCACCCTTGGAAGCTAAAATAAATTATTAGCATCGCCTATCATACAACTCTCAGGTACTAAATATGACACCTCCCTGCAGACTTTTTTCATATTCGATCCTACCGATAATAATAATACTATACTATAACTAACGCAACGCTGCAAGGACTGCTGAAGATGGGAGTCTTGGCTCAATTTAATAATGAAGAGACGCCGAGAACTGCATCTGCAATGATAATAATGTAGATCAACAGCAGCAAGAATATGTATCATATCATATCATATGAACAGGGGAAGGAACTTGAACCTAAAACTAAAAAAATAAAAATATGATAGAAGCAGGGACAATAATAACATGAGGGGTTGACAACTATGGTTCAGGGGTTTCTTTCTTTTTGAATATCTCCTTTGTTGTTGTGAAATAAAAGGGAAAAAAAAAAAATCGTTCTGTTGGATCTGTTGGCCATTTCCCCCTTCATGTTGGCAAAAATTCAAAAAGGTTATGATATGTATTACTTACTACTATCTCATAGTAGGTATTCCTCTTTTTAGCCTTATGCATCGTTAGTGGGATCCCAGATTGACCATTGCAAAAGCTAGACATGTATGATAGAGATGCTATGATAGAAAGAGAACGAACGTAAGTTTTCGGTTTCGGTTTCGGTTTCGATAATTGAGGGCCAACTATGTACCTAATGGATCGCTTACCTCAATTGATCGATTGATCGCATGTAGTTAGTTAATGAGGAGGTTGGTTTTGATTACCATATTCTTCTGCTGTGGCGGGGGCGAAGTTCTTCCATCAATCGCGATCATAATCTGTCTCTGTCAACGAGGAGAGATGGGTATGATCATATAGTCTAGCCCCTTTTGGCGTTCGTCCATTATTATTTATAAGATCATAAGATGACCTTTTATGACTTTCCCATCATGAATGCTTTTTGATCATGACGTGACAGTTAATAATTAGTGGACACCTTTCAACCAACGCCGAAAATAATAAATAGAGTGTTTCCATTCCTACATACCATACATAGACCCTTTTTTTATATTTATCCATGATATGATATTAGATGAGATGAGATCCAGGGCTTATTGCCAACCTCGTCCTTCCTCCGCCTACTATGTACTACTACTAGATATGTATTATGCCCCGCGCATAAGTCAAGTCTCCGAAACCGACCAATCAATCACTCCCAAGTGTACTTCTGCTTCACGTACTGACTTTCCTCAGTACTAGTAGTTAGTAGTAGGGATGTATCATACGTGTTCGTTCTTTTTAATAATATGTGGATACATCATCCTATCTTTAGAAAGTGCCCGGTTTCAGATAGTAGTTACAGCTATGTAATGTTAATAGGAATGCACATATACCCCAAATAGTACTAATAAGTGGCTTTGGAAGAAAGAGTATAGCGTTTTCATTAGAGACGAATCCAAAAGGGAAAAGAATATATCGAAAAGGAAAGGCTGAATACTACTGATATGAGGTCAGTTCAAAGACCTTTCGAAGTGAGACCGGACAACGTTCGAACCTTTAAAAATTAAGGTACATACCTAGCTGTAGGCCCGTCGATATCTTTAAATCTCTCGGTGCACGTGGAGTTGCAAGCTATCAGATCACAACCTGAGCCATACTCGTAGCACCTACCTATGAGCGAAAAAAAAGAGGACATTCTTATTTAGTATCAGAGTTTTTGTATCATAGAATATCTCAAAACTCTTATTAAGCGGACTGTTACACGTGCTCGATCTTATTAATTCTTCGTACCTATTTTCTACTGCCAGGTTTTACATTAGGTAGCTAAGGTTGTTATTAATCTGTGGTCACAAGCTATGATCTCTTCTTATATTAGGCATTTATTCCATTTATTACCGGGAATGCCCTCCCGACTGTGTTACACTATGTCCCCATTTAATTGGAGACAATTAAAATCGAACTTCTTTACCTTGGCCGGCATGTGCATGTCACAGCAGAAACCATTATCACATGCAATCCTCCCGTACTCTCGAAACTTGCCAATATATGCTTTATGATAGGTAGTCACGACAATAATACTTTGGGTAACTGCCGCTCGGATGGGGGAAAAAAAAAAGCCAGGCTTGATCGGCCCTTGGAGACTGGACCTGATATTAACGGACCCCAGACCTGCAGGGTGTAATCCGGGGGGGGGGTAGTTGTGCACGGATATCGGGGCACGATAGTCGAGCCTTTGCAAAGTGTCGCTTCTGGATCTTGGACAAAGAGCCAGACCGAGAGTGGCGACCTCATGATTGTTAATAAGCTAATAACAGAAGATGAAGTGGCAGTAACACAGCACAGTTAAATGCTTCAAATCGCTGCGTCTGAGAGTGGTTTCGTTCTACCCCTGGCTTTGCGTGGCCTGAAACTTGTAGGACCATGGGCTCTATCACATGTAATTAGTGTGCTAAGTAAGGTCTTATCCGATATCGCTAAGAGATGATTCATGAATAAGATTGCTGGGGAGTAGCTTTGAGAACCTAAGGATCTACAAGGCCAACTTGGCCACTCTCTTCTCCAGGTCCTCTTCGAAGTCCTGTACGCCGCGATCCAAGAGGACCAGGCCACCTTTCTGCAACCGGTATAGTGACCGCTGCGGCTGTACCTGGGTCTCGTCCTCGCTCTCGAATTCCTCTTCATCATCCATGCCGAGCAGCTCTGTATTTCCGTGAATGACACTTGAGCAGAAACCGATCATGGGTCACAAGGAGAAGAGCGCCGTTGAAGGCTCGGAGCGCTTTACCGAGCGCCGTGACAGTGTAGAAGTCCAGGTGAGTTGTGATTTCATCGAGGACGAGCAAGTGAGGATGGTTCCACACAATGCAAGCGAGGGCGAGACGGACCTGGGAGAGTAGTATCGATGTGTCAACGAAGAACGATCCGGTCAGCTAGGCAAATTGAAATCTATACCAGTTGTCCGCCCGAGAGTTTCGCAACCGGCACATCCGATGCAACACTGCCTGCCAAGTGAAATGAACCGAGCAAAGCTCGCATATCGCCCTCGTCCATCGCATCTCCCACCTCGGCAGCCAATGCCTAGAGCTGTCTGAGTGGGGTTGGTCTTTCCGGCAGCCCGCAAATTTTCCACGGCAAGCTGAGAGTAATAGCCCAATCGTAGACGAGGATGGCGAGTGACCGTGCCTTTGATCGGCTTCACAACGTCGGTAACGAGCTTGACAATAGTGGATTTGCCGGATCCGTTCAAGCCGACAATACCAACCCGCGAGCCCATGTAGATGCTCAGATTGACTAGACGAAGGCTTTGACACGAGGGGGGTCTTTCCCTGTCTGCGTGTAGGCCTCGCAGGTGCTGAAAGATTAGCTAGTTTGTGATTTGCATCTGCGTCAATCTTCTTTTGTCGCTTTATCCGCTGAATGAAGCTGGGCTCTCTCTCGAAATCACTATCGACATGTTGTACAAAGGAAAGAAGGGAAAGTCTTGAGGTAAGGAATTGGGGTAAAGAGGACACGTAACAAAGTGGGTACTAATAAAGAATGAAGCCCACCCTGAAACAACCTAGATACCACCATGATTTCGAGAGAGAGCCCAGCTTCATTGAGCGGATAAAGTCATCGACCACGCTGAGATCGAATGTAGTGGTAGTGCCGCCAGAGTCATACCCGAAACACCTAGGGGAGTAGCTGTGGAAACTCATGCTGCTACTACTATAGGAAACAGAGGTGGTCTTTGTCCGATCCGGCCAGAGTTGCGGGTCTTATCCATTCGGCCCGTTGTGTCAGGACCAGACAATTTAGTACACTGATCTCGGTCATCGATTTGTGCCTTCAAATGTTTTTGTTGTGGCCTAGTGGTCAACTCATCCGAAGCACGGGACTATCCTTCTTGACATTGTAATCAAAGGTAACCTGATCCAAGGATACGAGAGGACCTGGGAATCGTAGATCAGGCGCAAGCGGAAGTTGTAAACTCACGGCTGCCTCCTCAGGAGGAATCTCGATCTCCCCCCGCTTCGTTTGATGATAGCCTGTACCGCTTTTGTTAGGATGAAAGGCCATTCAATAGGGTCAAGAGGGATTCAAACCTGCACGGTCTCTGGATAATTTAAATCGACCATCTTTGGTGCTGACCTGCATGCCCGAGCGGTCTTCGAGCCTCTTCTGACGGGATACGGCCTGACGCAGTTTGTTGTCATCGCCGTGTTTTTTGCCCGCCTTGATATTGGCAGCAATCGTCTTCTCCATATGAGCGACCTGTCTGTCCTGGGCCTCCTTCATCCGCGTCAGGTTCAGCCTGCGCGATCGGAGGTCCTCCTCATAGGCCGTGAGATTACCACTGAAATACACCAGGGCTTTGTCTTTAATCAAGACGATCTCCTGGCATACATGGTTGATAAAATCCCGGTCGTGAGAAACGACAATAACAGACTTACTGGACTCCGAGCGGAAATCGACCAAATAGTTTTGAAGCCAGATGATGCCCAGCAGATCAAGGAAATTGGTCGGCTCATCCAGGATCATGATATCAGCATCCTGGAGAAGAACACCTATGAGCATGCAACGCATCTGCCAACCTCCGGAGAGTTGGCTGAGGGGCGTTTCGATCTTGGTCTTGTTGAACCCTACACAGGGGAGCATCTTCAGCGCTGAAGTCTCGAGATCAACAAGCCGCCGCTGGTGCCACCAGTCTTTTGTTAGAAAACCACCAAGCAAAGGGCTAAAGGAAGCTCACTTGGTCGAGCTCTATCTGGAGCTCAGTCATCAGGTGCGATGCCTGCACCAGTTCATCCTGGCACTCCTTTGAATCAAGAGGAGGCTCTTTACTATCGATCCTTTGTCTCTCCATTAGTGTTCGAAGATGTTTTGTCATCTCATTTATCGGTCCCTCTCGTACCGTTCTTCGGCTTCTGCGACGCGTTTCTCGAATGCAAGCAAGTCCTTGCGCGCTTGCGACCACTCCTCAGCGTAGCGTTTTTCCGCAACTCTGCGAGCTGCCGCCGCATCCGACTATAATGCAACCGCCGAAAGGCCCGTATTTGGAGCCACTCTCTATCGTCTTCGCCATCACCATCACCACCATCTCCTTCCGCTTCACTCATAGAGAGGACTTCGTTCATTCCCAGTGGAAGTGTAAGCGATTCAACGGTGGACGCCAGGGAATGATGGTACGAGAGGCAGCCACGTCCACTTACTGTTCAATTCGGCTTGTATTTCGTTCCTTGCCATATCGCTTTCAATGATGTATTGCAACGGAGTCTTCTGGAGAGCTTCTTCCGGCGCAACGGTCCAGTCATCGTCATCGGCGGCCGTCTGTTGTAGAATGGCTATCTTGGTGGAAAAAGGCATGCCTGGGATAATTTTGGCGGCGATGGATCGAAGTAGCGCTATGGGGTTGCGAGTAAATATCAGTTGCTCTTAGAGGGGTTTTCTTTTTGTGCCAACATACTTGACTTGCCACAACCATTGCGACCTAAGAGTCCCGGGCTTCAGCTTCAGATCGGCATTGACAATGATATCCAGAGTCTTCCCAGTGGCTTTGGATCTCGATTTGTCCGGCTTAGGGTTTCCAGGAGGGAGAATTGAAATGGTGAGTCCCTCGATCGAGACCTAGAGTAGGATGCCATCAGTATTCAACAGAGAAACTTCAAATAAGGCAGCAGACCTCGGGTGATTTCCGATTTTCTAGAACATGGAATCGGGTCTGTTGACAGGTGGCAACGATGGAAGGGATATCGGAATACGCCATGGTTTGGCTGTATATTATCAGGTTTCATTGTAATATATATCATAGGGCTCAGCACTCACTTGTCATTAAGGTCATGACATGGTTTGTGATCGGGACGCTCGGGCCTTACCCATAATGACCCACCACAGATCCATTTTTTAAAATTTAATAGCGTGCTCCACCTATCTAGAGTGTGCATGTGAACTACCAAGCACAGATGTTGCCAAACAAGGGACCAACAGAAACACTGGCAGCACCCACAGACAGCTTGTGAGAGAAGGGCAAAGGTGACAAATGAATACTTTTGCTTTGATGGTGGAATGTAAAGCTATCATAGATTAATAAAGCCTGTTTTATATACACATAACTCATAATGTTGGACCAAAGCAAGCTTGGTCATCATCACCATATGTGAGCTCAAGCAAAGGACCTAACAAGGAAAGAGCTTGGGAACAATGACAGCAGTGATTCAGTGAGGGCCATGGCTTGTGATTAGATGCTGTCAAGATACAAATATTTACTAATATTAATGAGAGCATAAGTAAGTACTGAGTACTATGATAGCACCAAATATGTGCTTTAGCTTTGTGAAAAAAAGATAAAATGGCTAGAAAACACTTTCAAGAGGTCACTGAGATTCAGGATAAATGCTTTCTAATCATCAAAGGGTTGTGAAAGTTTGTGATCCCAATAGCTTAGTCTGTTATTTATTGAACAGTAAGCAATGATGAAACGGTAACAATGACATGAAACCCCTGCTATTTGTGTCATCTACATGAATTAAAGGTTACCAGCCCATTGGCATAGCAAAGAAGCAGCTGCAAGATCTACTCAAAGACCAATGGTGGTGGTGAAATGGATACATTACTGCATGAACTGTCAAAGTTAACAAAGTTACAGTACGCCGAGCAAACAGGCCACCTGTTCCATTGTTTTTCGTTTCCATACAAGGTCGATTAAACTATGAATTGCCCAGGTAAAATATTAACTGTCTTGCAGTGAAGCTCACATGGAGCTCACTAAAGTGCTGGACTTATAACCCTCTGGGACCCCTCATCTTTCTTCTTCTCTACACCTTCCTTCTCCCTCACTTTCCTTCTTCCACAGCCACACCTTCCTCTTAAGCCTATGCTGCCCATTAGCCTGCAAATATAGCTTCAACCTATTCGATTCCATACGATTCATCAAGAATGAGATCCTTTTTTTTAAAAAGAAAATCTTTTATGGGCCTGTTCTTAATAAGCCCTCTCTTTTATTCCTTCCTTTCCCCACCTGGGGCTTTACTTTTGCAAGCTCCAAGGGCATAAAACGGGCTGCTGAACCCGCAGGCTACAGCACCATCACAGAAAATAGCTGTCGGCCACAATCATTTAAAACTGCCACACTTTTCAGTGCTTTTTTTTTTTCTACTAGCTCTGCCGGTGTGCAAACGTTTGTCATCACATCGAACAACGAATTGCTCATGAGCAAAGGTAAGTGGAAAGGGGTTCTGAGGCGTGCTCGGGATTTTCTAACAAGGATGAAGAGAGTTAACAGAGTTTTTCTGATGATCCCCAGAGAGGGCCAATGGTTTACGAGTGGTGAGTGTATTGATACTCCCTTTACGGGTGCTCGGCTAACAAGACTGAAGAGAGTCATCAGAACTTTTCCGATGATCCCCACACTCAGGAGATGCAACTTCAGATTGCTCGCAGCAGCCCCAGGACCATCAATTGCCCGTGAAAGAGAACGAGGCTTAAGAGAGTTGACAGAGCCTTTCTGAAACCTCATGCTGTTGGTACTAGGCCAAAATTATACAAGTGGTGAGTGCATTGATTCTCTCCTTACGGGTGCTCTGAATTTTCTAACGGGGTTGAAGTGTGTTGGTTTAACCCGGAATGTAGAATGTTCTACAGTACACGCAATTGCAAAAGTATTCTTATTCTTGATTCTTCTTTAGTTACATGGGGATCTGTCTGTCCTTTTATAGACAGAGCGCTAACTGAATGGGTGTATTATCAAAGTCCCGTCTCAAGATTCCGTCGAGTCAAAGGAATGAGTCATACTTTTCGAGTCAGAAATGACTCATAAGGAACATTCCATACAATAACGAAACATTCCGTATAACAAAGAAATGATATGAACCGACAAAGTGAGTCATCAGAGATTTTCCGATGATCCCCAGAAGCACCAAAACCTCATGTCGTCGGTACAAGGCCAAAATCCTACGAGTGATGTGGTGAGTGCATTGATACTCTCTTTACGAGTGCTTGGAATTTTCTAATTTATTATCCCGTAGGTTTTGATCTTTGATTGACCTTGTGCCAAATTTTGTCGAAATTGTCATCGGCCATCAAGCTTATCTTATAAAGAAGAGTCTGATCTATAAGATAATATCAAGCAACTGCGTCAATGCGGCTCCAGAGTCGCATTACGTATGTCTCGTTTGGAAGACCCGGTCTAGACAGTAGAGTGTTTCCAACATCATACCTTTGAATGATGCTATTATTTGTATCATGTGGATACCAGTTAGTTGCTCCGTGCCGCTCTTTAACTCTAGGTAGTTTGCTCCTGATTTCTTACAGCTAATTACTAGTAGGTGCGGCCTCCCGCGGCGAAACCTGTTGAAGTTGTTTCACTACAAACGACCCCCAATACCAAAAGATGTGTAGTCTACATTAATGCAATGTATTGTCCAAGATTTCTGTTCACTTTCTTATATAGCTACAGCTGCCGAGTGCGGCTATATAGGACATTGGGACAATATCGTAAGGCTTCCGCTTTTAAGAAGAATGTACGAAGCATAAATCTGGAGTCGATGCGGAACACGACAGATCAATACTCTACGACCAGCCAGATGAAAGGTACCCGACCCGATGCTCTGTTCTGGCTCAATGGCGCCTTGGTTTCAAAAGGGGAAGAGAAAGCCGCCGCTAAGGAACTCATCACTGCTGAGTATGAATTATTCCAGAAGCTCGGAGAATGGAGTACGATATTCTACGGAGATCCACCCTTTACTTTCGGCTATGCCACTGGTGGCAAAAAAATAAAGTGCGGAGAACCCCCATTGCTTACCTTACTCTACTAACCGATATTCTATTAGATTTTTCCTGATACGTCCCTCGTCCAATCCTTTAAACCGTGAAAGTCTTAGAAGTCCCAAATATCCGATGCGGCCAAATCCCCTCAATCTTATACTAACATAATACCTTTAGTTACATGGATGGGGGAAACAACACCTCGGATTTTGTGATATATGTGCTGGCCCTCTGGCGGCCATATCTCGAATCTGATCTTGAAGATCAGACTATCTACGTGTTAGTTGCTCCGTTCTGCTCCTTGATGACTCCAATCTTAACATGATGCCTTTAGTTAAGTGGACTGGGAAAGCTCACAGATTTTGTGATATCTGCTAGCCTTGTGGCTGCTGGCAGCCACACCTCGAATCTGGTCTCGAAGACCACAGCTATCTATAGGCTTATCTATCGGACAGAGCTCCCACTGTGGACTTAAACGGACTTTTCCTTTTGTTGCCATATCTTCGGATATGAGAACGCCCACTGTGGGCTTAAACAGACTTTTCCTTTTATTGCCATATCTTCGGATATGAGAACGCCTACTGTGGGTTTAAACAGACTTTTCCGTTTCGTGCCATATCTTCGGATATGAAAATGCCTGCTGTGGGCTTAAACAGACATCTTGTCTTGCCATACATCTTCGGATGCCTACTGTGGGCTTAATCAAACCGGCGATCTACAAATGTCGAGCAGAAGAGCTCGCACGCAACAATAAAACCGTGGGGAGGAACAAATACCCTCACGAGTTTGTGTACACCGCAGAGTCATCGCCGACGACATCATCTATCACCCGGCCTTGGGGCGGGAAAAAAAAGCAATTCCAGTTTACCACCATGGGTCTTAAAGCTCATGCTTCCCCTGGTGATCTAAATTCACCTCCAATTTTCTTTTCCGCATTGTGTACATCAGCTGCAGCTGACTGGAACTTTTCTATTCGAGGAATTATTGTTGCTGCACATATGATACCATTGATCCTAGCTTTTCTTTTGTTGGCATGTACATAGATCATTCTGGGATATATTATACTACTGTCCCAGAGCCCATACATCAGATAATTGAATCCTCTTTTTTTTTTTTAACCAGCACTTCCAACACATTGCAACACCGCTGGCTGCGCGCATCGTAAAGACCTTTCTCAATAGGTAAGTCCTCTCTTTTATTCCTTCCCCCTATGACCTGGAGCTTTACCTTGGCAAGCTCCGCGGGCGTGAAACTGAACCTGCAAGCTACAGTGCCATCACGGAAAATAGCTGTCGGCTGCAATCATTTAAAACCGGCACACTTTTCGGTGTTTCTTTTTTTTTTTTTAGTTTCCCACAGGCTCTGCTGTGTACAAACGTTTGCCAGCTTGTCGACACCGAAACACATCGCATCAATAAGCAACAGCAGTACTCATGAGCAAAAGGTAAGTGGAAAAGGGGGCTTATGAGGTGGTTTTATTTTGAAAATCCATCAAACTTCGTTGCTAATTCGCAAATCTATTCTCATTAGGCTGCGAGAAAATACTCGATTCGACTCGATTCGGCCTCTTTGTTTCTTCGCTCTTATTGATCCAGTCATTTTGATGTTTCAATGGATTCGATAGAAACTCCACCTACAAGTGCATCCTTGCAGTAAGCGTTCCGTTTAGCAATTGCCTTTATTACCCAAGGCTTATAGTTCTCGTTCTCACTGATGGCGGATGAAAGAAGGACAGTTTCCAAGGCTGAAGAGAGTCACCGAGACCTCATGTCGTTGGGCAAGGCCCGAATTATACGAGTGGTGAGTGCATTGATACTCTCTTTACGGGTGCTTGGAATTTTCTAACAAGGCTGAAGAGAGTTATCATAACTTTTATGATGATCCCCAGAGAGGGACCTGAAGCGGCGAAACCTCATGTCGTTGGTCAAGGCCAAGATTATACGATGGTGAGTGCATTGATACTCTCTTTACGGGTGCTCGGAATTTTCTAACAAGGCTGAAGAGAGTCATAAGAGCTTTTCTGGTGATCCAGAAGCACCGAAACCTTATGTCGTTAATGGCTCGATCCGGCATCTATTTCCTCGACAAGAAAACCCTTTACCAATTAAGTTATTAACCCTTTTTATGGCTAGTTGAATTCGAATCAACATATTTTACATGGAACGCAAATACTGGAATCCAGTATAGTTCTTGCTATAACGTTTCTCTTTTGTGTTGAGAAGTGGCTCTTATCTTCGCCGAATACCCTGCCATAGATTCCGGATTTTTCCCCAAGATATCAGCATACCTACGAGATCGCCTTCCATGTCTTGTTCTTTGCGCTCGGTTTCACTCGACAGCGCACGTCTTGAAAAATCGGTCAAGTCCAACGTCAGAATTCTGAAGGAATAATTCTTTTGCAACATGGTTGCCACAGTTGTTACAATTGTTTGGCGGGTCATCGTTTGTTTGGTACAGGGCCAAACTTATACGAGTGGTGAGTGCATTGATACTCTTTACGGGTGCTCGGAATTTTCTAACAAGGCTAAAGAGAGTCATCAGAGATTTTCTGATGATCCGCAGAAGCACCGAAACATAATGTCGACTGCATTGATACTCTCTTTGCGGGTGCTCGGACTTTTCTAACAAGGCTGAAGGGAGTCATCGGAGCTTTTCTGATGATCCCCAAAACCTCAGGTCGTTGGCCAAGGCCCAGATGATACGAGTGGTGAACCGTGAATGCATTGATACCCTCTTTACGGCTGCTCGGAATTTTCTAACTTACCCCCTAGGTTTTGATCTTTAATTGACCTTGTGTCGAATTTTGTCCAAATTGTCATCGGCCATCAGGCTTATCTCATAAAGAAGGCTCTGGTTTTTGAGATAACATCAGGCAACTGCGTCAGCCCCCGAACGCCATCAGGCAAGACAAGCACCTGCAAAGGCATCACGTTAAGATTGGAGTTATTAAAGAGCGGTGCGGAGCAACTAACTTGTAGATCGTCTGATATTCGAGACTAGACTCGAGATATGACACATATCACAAAATCCGGGATACTGCTTTCCCCATCTATGTGACTAAAGGTACGTTAGTAAGATTGGAGTTAAAGAGCTGAATGGAGCAACTAACTAGTATCGAATTTGCGATTTCTATAATAAAACGCATTTTACAAGCCAGCGTTGTAACTTGTGTTTAATTCGTCAACGACCCCTCTAGTTACATGGATTATTCTAGGAAAACTCCCAGATTTTCTGATATGTGCTAGCCCTCTGGCTGCTGGCAGCCACATCTCAATTCTGGTCTCGAAAATCAACCAGGCAACGAAATGTCGAGGAACAGCTCGCACGCAACGATAAGACTGTGGGGAAGCAATATCCCCCACGAGTTTGTACACTGCGGCTGTAGCAGTCGCAAATACAGTGATACGCCAGCTGGGTCAGCCGACCGACCCTCCTTTTTTTTCCCACCCTTGGAGTGACTCTTCTACAAGCCATTGCCGACAACATCATCTATCACCCGGCCTTGGGAACCGGGTCTCTCGATCGGAACAAAAGAAGCAATTCCCGTTTGTCCTTGACGCAGTCCAAGACTGCAGGTCAGCTAACAGTTAAACTGTTGCCTTAATATATCAATGACTTTGGCATGATGGATCTTCAAACGATCACTGCCGCCTAGTTCTTTCGAACTCTTCGGTGGTTTGGTGATGTAAATTCACATGGAACTTTTTATTTGACCGTGTTGGGCTGGGACATCAGCTGGCTGGAACTTTCCTGCTCGATGAATTGTCGCTGCTGTACAGATGATACCATTGATAACATTTCTTCTGTTGGCATGTACATATATCATTCTGGGGTACTGCCCCAGAGCGCATACATCTCAATAATTGAATCCTCTTTTTTTGTTTTTTTAACCAGCACTTCCAACACATTGCAACACCGTGCCGTCGGTTCGCTGGACGTTGTAAAGACCTTTCTTAATAGGTAAGCCCTCTTTTTATTCCTTCCCCATATGACCTGGAGCTTACTTTTGAAAGCTCCGCAGGCGTGAAACGGGCTGCTGAACTTGCAAGCTACAGTACCATCACGGAAAATAGCTGTCAGCTGCAATAATTCCAAACCGACGGTGTTTCTTTTTTCTTTTTTTGTTTTCCACAGGCTCTGCTGTGTGCAAACCTTTGTCAGTTTGTCGACACCGAAACACATCGGATCAATAATAAAGGACAGTAGTACTCATGAGCAAAAGGTAAGTGGCTAATGAGGTGGTTTTATATTTGAAAATCTATCAGCTTACGTTACTAATTCGCAAATCTATTCTCATTAGGCTCTGAGAAAAAGACTCGAATCGACTCGATTCGGCCTCTTGCTGATCCAGTCACTTTGGTGTTCTCGCATGGATTCAATAGAAACTCCACCTACAAGTGCATGACCATTTCTGAGCTGTACAAATTCTTTATTCCTCCGACACCCGACGAAGTCGTTTCCTGCCTGGAAGTTGCCGAACCTACATTAAACTTTAAAGAAGAAGGCGTTAATTCTTGTTGTTGATGGCCTGAGAATGTTGAATTATCCGGGCCACCGCAACGATCTTGCAGTAAGTGTCCCATTTAGCAAACCTCATGTCGTTGGCCAAGGCCAAAATTACTATATGCTGAGTTTACCGCCAGGCCATAGCCAAAAAGGGACACATCGATGGCCGGTGTGTCATCGATCTCAGCGTACTATATGGCTTGTCTGGACCAAAGTCCTGACACAAATTATACGAGTGGTGAGTGCATTGATACTGTCTTTACGGTGCTTGGAATTTTCTAACGAGGCCGAATATAGCTTTTCTGATGATCCCCAGAGAGGGGCCAGAAGCACCGAAAATTCATGTCGTTGGTCAAGGCCAAACGAGTGTCTCTTTACTGGTCCTTCAAATTTTCTAACAAGGCGAAGATATAAAAGCTTCTCTGGTGATCCCCAGAAGCGACGAAACCTCATTTCGTTGGTCAAGGCCAAGATTATACGATGGTGAGTGCATTGATACTCTCTTTACGGGTGCTCGGGATATTCTAACAAGGCCAAAGGGAGTCATTAGAGCTTTCCTGGTGACCCAGAAGCACCGAAACCTCATGTCGGCGATGGCTTTCCTTCTACTGGAATCCAGTATGGGCCTTGAGCCTTTCTCCAGTCCTTTCTCTTGGTTGAAAAGTAGGGCCCCGAAATGAGTATAAACGAATATTTATATGAATAATCTTAATATTTGCACACTTGCGAATATGAATACAGCCAATTTTTATATTCGTTTATTCGTTTCGGAGCCCTATCAATGAGAAGTGGCTCTCATATTCGCCGAATACCCTGCCATGGATGGGAGGTGCAGATTTTCCCCCAAGATATCGGCATGCCTACGAGATCTCCTTCCATGCTTTGTTTGATTTCACTCGACAGCGCACGTCTTGGAAAATCGACCAAGTCCAACGTCATAATTCTGAAGGAACAATTCTTTTGCGACATGGTTGCCACAGTTGTTAAAATTGTTTGGCGGGTCATCGTTTGTTTGGTACATGGCCAAAATTCTACGAGTGGTGAGTGCATTGATACTCTTTATGTACTCCGGATTTTCTAACAAGGCTGACGAGAGTTATCAGAGCTTTGCTGGTGATCCCTAGAAGCACCGAAACCTCACGTCGTTGACCAAGGCCCAAATAATACAAGTGGTGAGTGCGTTGATAGTCTCTTTACGGTTGCTCGGAATTTTCTAACTTATCCCGTAGGTTGCCATCATTAGTTGACCTTGTGTCGAATTTTGTCATGGCCATCAGGCTTATCTCATAAAGAAGAGTCTGATCTGAGATAACATCAAGCAACTGCGTCCATGCGGCTTCGAACGCCGTCAGGCAAGACAAGTACCTGCAGGGTTAATTCCCAAGGAATCTGCTTGTCTGATGGCAGCAAAGTTCGGGAGCCGCAGAATGGCAAAATCAAACACAAGTTACAACAATTTGTTTTATTGTAGAAATCACAAAATTCGATACTAGTTAGTTGCTCCGTATCGCTCTTTAACTCCAATCTTATACTAACATAATACCTTTAGTTACATGGATGGGGAAAACGATACCGTGATATATGTGCTGGCCCTCTGAAAGCCATATAATCTAGTCTAGAGGATCAGACGATCTATTCAAGTTAGCTGCTCCGTACCGCTCTTTAATAAGTCCAATCTTAACCTGATGCCTTTAGTTACATGGATTGGGAAAGCTCCCAGATTTTCTGATATGCACGTGCAGAACAATCAATGAAATGAACAAAGTTGTACATGGGGGAGACGCCCCCATCGACGCTCTCTGGATCAACAGCGACCATAAAGGAAAGGAAACTTGTTAAGCGCGGCCAGCAATCATAGCATTCCGGACATGACAATCCACCACCATCATTGCCACTCTCCTCTGTAGAGGCATCACAGCTTCCTGAAGAGCATAATGCATTGCATTAACCATATCGGATGAGGCATATGCAGCGGTGATCAGATCGTCAATAGGCTTGTCAGTAGCAGGGATCACCATGTCGATTGGTGCAGCTGTCATGTCGATGTCTGGGCTTCGGCTAATAAGTTTTCAAGGGCAGCTGATTCGAATCGGTCAGCTGGGAGTAGGACTCGGTCACGGTTTTTTAGTCTCTCGTCAGAAGGGTTTGCCTTTAGGGCGATGTTCTCGTTTGCGGCTCAGTGCGTCGGGGCGTGCGGCTTCGTTGCCAGGACGGTAAATAATTCTAAAGTTGAATCCGGAGAGGAATTCTGACCAGCGGACTTGGCGTTGGTTCAGAGCTTTCATGGTCATGAAGTATTCCAGATTTTTGTGGTCAGTGATAATCTCAAATGGCTCTTGTGTTCCTTGGAGTTCTGGTCGCCATTCCTCCAAGCTCTTGATGATTGCGAGAAGCTCCTTGTCATATATCTCGCAATTGCATTCCGAGGCCGAGTGTTTTGATGAGAAGTAAGCCACCGGACGGAGACATCCCTCGTCGTCAATTTGTGAGAGAACGCCACCAGATGCCCAGTCAGAAGCATCTGTCTCGAGAATTGTTTTTCGGTTGTAGTCAAAGAATGCCAAGGTCGGGGCTGTGCTGAACGCAACTTTTAGATTTGCGAATGCTTGTTGAAACACGGTGGTAACGGTGGCAAACACCCAACCCCCTGCAGAGACCAGGCTCGCCGATTCTCCTTCCCCAACAAAATCTTCGCCTTGTCCTTGGTTTTCTTTCTTTCTCCTTTGCTTTTTGTTTGCTTCTCTTTAATTGACCTTGTGTCGAATTTTGTCGAAATTGTCATCAGCCATCATGCTTATCTCATAAAGAAGAGTCTGATTTATGAGACAACATCAAGCACAGGAATGCACCCAAACTGCTCTAAAGCTAGAATTCTCGCAATTCCAATGTTCAATTTGCACCTTCCTTGGGAATTAAATCTGCAAGTGCTTGTCTTGCCCGATGGCAGCAAGGTTCGGGAGCTGCAGAGTGCATCCAAAAGGCTGATCTTTGTTGAGCGATTTCGACAAAACTAAAAGTTACAACGCTGGCTGCATTGTAAAATATGTTTTATTATAGAGATCACAAATTCGGTACCAGTTAGTTGCTCTGTACCGCTCTTTAACTCCAATCTTACTAACAATACTCCTTTAGTTGCATGGATGGGGAAGACAACACCCCGGATTTTGTGCTAGCCCTCTGGCAGCCAGTCGAATCTGGTCTCGAAGATCAGACGATCTACATGTTAGTTTCTCCGTACCGCTCTTTAAAAACTCCAATCTTAACATGATGCCTTTAGTTACATAAATCGGGAAAACTCAAATTTACACCTTTGGTCCCAGTACCTGATCCTTTTGATGTCAAGAAGTCCGCAGCTACTTAGATCCCCAAAGCCCTGACTATCTACCCGAAAACCAGCACCCAAATTTTGTGATATGTGCTAGCCCTCTGGCTGCTGGCAGCCACATCTCGAATATGGCCTCGAAAATCAACTAGGAAACAAAATGTCGAACAGAGCAGCTCGCACTTAACGATAAAACCGTGGGGAAGAACAAATATCCTCCACAAGTTTGTGCACTGCGGCCGCAGACAAGGCCGCAGACGCAAATATATATACCAGACTGCAGCTGGGTCAGCCGACCGACCCTCCTTTTTTCCCACCCTTGGAGTCCAGACTCTTCTACAAGTCATCGCCGACAACATCATCTATCACCCGGCCTTGGGGCTCCCGGTCGGATAAAAAAAGCAATTCCTGTCAAAGACTGCAGGTGGGCTAGCAATTACAAACTGTTGACTCCAAGTTATGGATGACTTTGCCATGATGGATCTTAAAGCTCATGCTTCCCCTGGTGATCTAAATTCACCTCCAACTTTCTTTTCTGCATTGTTGGGCTTTCTTTCCCTGTTCCTTCCTTTCCCCCCGATTTCCTCTATTTTTCATCTTCCGCCAGGATAAGTCACTTTCATTTCCCCCGATTTACGTCATTTTCTCTTCGTCCAAAATGTCTATCAGTCCGGTTGAAACGTAGTTTTACCTGAGACTTTATCTTAAAAAAACGATAAAGCCGCAGACTCTAAGGTGAGACTTGGGCTGCTGGCATTCAGAGCGGCGGTAGGAGAAGGAATGGACCCAAGAAAGATCCTAATCCGGTGAGTCAAACTGTCACCAGGCCTCCATATGATTTGCAATGCCTCTCTGCGTCTATATGAGTGCTGAAACCATACTATGTAATACAGTTCCGTCATTCACGATAGTACGCTCTTTGAGGGGAGATATAGGCCTGATGGATGGCACTTGACGTTTTCGGTCAAGGATGATCAGCTTATTGCACAAAAAAAACATCTGACATTCCATGTATATTACATAGATCATTCTATACTGCCCCAGAGCCCAATAATTAAATCCACTTTTTTTTTTTTTTAACCAGCACTTCCAACACATTGCAACACCGCTGGACGTCGTAAAGACCTTTCTCAATAGGTAAGTCCTCTCTTTTCATTCCTTCCCCCTATGACCTGGAGCTTTACCTTTGCAAGCTCCGCGGGCGCGAAACTGCAAGCTACAGTACCATCACGGAAAATAGCTGTCGGCTGCAATCATTTAAAACCGGCATACTTTTCGGTGTTTCTTTTTTCTTTTTTTGTTTCCCACAGGCTCTGCTGTATACAAACATTTGTCAGTTTGTCGACACCGAAACACACCGCATCAATAGCAGGCAACAGCAGTACTCTTGAGTAAAAGGTAAGTGGACAAGGGGGCTTATGAGGTGGTCTTATTTTGAAAATCCTTCAAACTTCATTGCTAATTCGCAAATCTATTCTCATTAGGCACCGAGAAAATACTCGATTCGACTCGATTCGGCCTCTTTGTTTCTTCGCTCTTATCGATCCAGTCATTTTGGTGTTTCTTACATCGATTCGATAGAAACTCCACCTACAAGTGCATCCTTGCAGTAAGCGTTCCGTTTAGTAATTGCCTTTATTACCCAAAGGCTTATAGGTTCTCGTTCTCACTGATGGCGGATGAAAGAAGGACTGTTTCCAAGGCTGAAGAGAGTCAACAAGCTTTTCTAATGGTCCCCAGAAGCACCGAGACCTCATGTCGTTGGGCAAGGCCCGAATTATACGAGTGGTGAGTTGATTGATCTCTCTTTACGGGTGCTTGGAATTTCTAACAAGGCTGAAGAGAGTTATCAAAGCTTCTTCGATAATCCCAAAAGCGCCAAAACCTCATGTCGGCCAAGGTTATATGATGGTGAGTGCATTGATACTCTCTTTACGGATGCTCGGAATTTTCTAACAGGCTGAAGAGAGTCACCAGAGCTTTTCTGATGATCCAGAAGCACCGAAGTTGATGATTCGATCCGGCATCTATTTTCTCGGCAAGAAAAGCCTTTACCAATATGACACAAGTTCTAGGCACGAGATCAGCTGTTATATCAATCGCCCAACAGCTTGCATGGCTAGGAGCTGCTCTGCGGACTTCCCCATATGACGAGACTATCGCCAGTTGTACACCGAAAATCCGTGATATAACCATCGCTGACTCCAGACAGTACTATGCAAGATCGACTTTTCCATTGATCAGCTAGATACAACTTAAGTTATTAGCCCTTTTTATGGCTAGTTGAATTCGAATCAACGTATTTTACATGGAACGCAAATACTGGAATCCAGCATAGCCCTTGCTATAACGTTTCTCTTATCTTCGCCGAATACCCTGCCATAGATCGGAGAAAGATCCGGATTTTCCCCAAGATATCAGCATGCCTACGAGATCGCCTTCCATGTTTGTCCTTTGCGTTCGGTTTCACTCGACAGCGCACGTCTTGAAAAATCAATGAAGTCCAACGTCAGAATTCTGAAGGAACAATCATTTTGCAACATGGTTGCCATGGTTGTTACAATTGTTTGGTGGGTCATCGTTTGTTTGGTACAGGGCCAAAATTATACGAGTGGTGAGTGCATTGATACTGTCTTTACGGGTGCTTGTAATTTTCTAACAAGGCTAAAGAGAGTTATTAGAGCTTTTCTGATGATCCCAGGGGCCAGAAGCGCCCGAAGCCTCATGTCGTTGGTTAAGGCCAAAATTCGTGGTGAGTGCATTGATACTCTCTTTACGGGTGCTTGTAATTGCCTAACAAGGCTGAAGAGAGTTATCAAAGCTTCTCTGATGATCCCTAGAAGCGCCGAAACCTCGTGTCGTTGGTTAAGGCCAAGATTATACGAGTGGTGAGTGCATTGATACTCTCTGTACGGGTGTTCAGAATTTCCTAACAAGGCTGAAGAGAGTCATCAGGAATTTTCTTATTGTCAAGTGCATCGATACTCTAGAAAACCACGTGTTCAGCAAGCTGCGTGATTTCCAGGGTCATCAAGAAACGCCTATCCGGTCATGCGACGCTCTCCGGTCCCCATGGTCTTCTACATGGTAACCACCCAGCCCTTCTCTCAGGACGACCACCTCGCAACTCTTGGGAGGATTAATGTGGCAGAGAATGGTAGGGAGGATCACTCAAGATGAGGACGCTCGCCAGCAGCCCCAGGACCATCAATTGCCCGTGAAAGAGAAGAAGGCTGAAGAGAGTTAAAGGAGCCTTTCTGGTGATCCTTAGAAGCACCGAAACCTCATGTCGTTGGTCAAGTGGTGAGAGCATTGATACTCTCTTTACGGTTGCCCGGAATTTTCTAACTTATTATCCTGTAGGTTGTGATCTTGCAACGAGATTCCAGAGCTACATAATGTTTCGGCTTCGTAAGGTGGCATGCGCGGGCTTGTGGGATTTTCGATGAGGATCAACAGCGACCATAAAGGAAAGGAAAGGAAACTTATTAGCGCGGCCAGCAATCATAGCATTCCGGACATGACGATCCACCGCCATCATTGCCATTCTCCTCTGTAGAGGCATCTCAACTTCCTGATGAAACACCCAACCCCGAGACCAGGATCGCCGATTCACCTTCCCCAACAAAATCTTCGCCTTGTCCTTGGTTTTCTTTCTTTCTCCTTTGCTTTTTGTTTGCTTCTCTTTAACTGACCTTGTGTCGAATTTTGTCGAAATTGCCATCGGCCATCATGCTTATCTCATTAAAGATTTATGAGACAACATCAAGCATTTGCAAATTTAATTCCAAAGGAATGCACACAAACCGCTCTGAAGCTAGAATTCTCGCAATTCCAATGTTCGATTTGCACCTTCCTTGGGAATTAAATCTGCAAGTGCTTGTCTTGCCTAATGAAGCAAGGTCATATATAGTGCACCTAAAAGGCTGCAGATGTGGCGGGCGCGCGTTGGATGAGCACGCGCGTTGGATGAGCATTGAGTAGTACTATTCGCCAATGTCAACCCTGAAAACGTTAAATTTTCAAATTGGATGCATGACTTCATTTAAAGTTTCTTCAACTTTCAACACAAGATGAGTGCGGGTGCCGTAGTGCGGTTAATATAGATCCAAGTTCAGATAGCTAGCTCTGCCCGCGAAGGAAATCGATTTTTGCGTTTCTTGTTTAAAAATTCGAGCTGGAATAAGCAAAAGTAATCATTAATAATTATGCATAAATACTTCATGATATCTCAATTGCTTCATTGAACTTTCAACTATTAAATTTTTGTAGTTGAAGGTATGTACCCGGAATAATATGGTGCAGTTCGAGCGGCTAAGTGGAGCATAGCAACAGTAAAAATCACATGCATCAGCCTATCCTTCCATAGCTTTCACATCACTGATAGCCTTGTCAAACGCCCGTATGATTGGCACATACAATTCTTCCGGGTCCAGTGGTGTCCCCGTAAAGGGTCTATCTTTTTGCATGGGAAACAAGATCGCACGCAACGCCCTGCAGAGCGGTTTGACACAGTCGAACTTAGGCGGAAACTCTTCCAATATATACTCAAATCCACCAGCATCCACTGCACCTCCTCGCTTGGCTCGTGCGATCTGCTTGTAATTGCCAGTGTACCACTCCGTCAACAGGCTCACTGCCGGAGGCCCCTTTGGGTAGCATGGGGATTCCCAGCTACGACGACCGCACAGCCAGACCAGCACGTAGAAGAATGATTCGAGATCGTGTCGATAGGTGTGGTCGATTCCAAGGAGGACTTCGATAGCCATAAACTCCATCGTGCCGGTCTGGTGGCAGCGTGCGCCGGAGCGACCTTCGCCGACCTCCTTGGCAAGGTCGAGATCGATCAACATGCCCATGAACCCATGGGTTTGCTTGGGGTCCGTGATGATGATATTGTTCTCGGAAATATCCCGGTGCAGGATCTTCCCCTTCAGGAAGAGAGACTGATGTGCTTTGATCGCGTCGCGGAGAGCGCCCAGGAGTTCTGCTTTCGACCTGTACTTGTGAATGGCCCGTCCAGCTGGAGAGATGACCAAACAGCGAAGGATGCGATTATCGAATCGACGGCTGAATAGGCTGCTTCCCTGAGCCTCTTCCACATCAAATGTAACCTCGTTCTGCAGTTGACTCCTTTGGCTGTTGGACTTCGATCTCTTTGCAGGCCTCTTCCCAGGATCAGTAGACTTCCTTTTCGTAGACGGCTTATCGGCGACGCTTAGACCACCAAACTCGCTAAAGGACTGAGCACGAGACGGCTTAGATTGCGAAAAAGACTGTGAAAAGGATGCCGCCGTGCTGGAGGTGTTTCGGAACCGGTATGGTTTTCCAAACGTGAGGTCGGAGCGGATTTCTGCGATGGTGGTGATATCATGGCAGCCGAACAGGTCGGCGATGCCTTCAACGCCTCGCTGACTGAGAAGCTCCGCTTCGGGCCGTCGCTTGTCGGACGTCCACGAAAACTTGGTGACGCTGTCCCAGTCCGTGGATGGGTACGGTAACAAGACGTCCCACGGCAGACAATTGCACGTTGGTATGTCATCGGGCTTGGTTCCAGAAGAGTTTGGCCGGATTTCCGGTACCGTCTTGTGGCAAGATTATGAAGCGACCGTCAGAATTCTGTTCCATGAACATGTCCAGACCCAGTTCCTCGTCGCTCATCATTGTGTACCCGGCAGTCACTTGGATAAACCGTTCTGGCTGGTCGTGGATATCGAAGGCCACGCCGTAAGCGCCCGAGCGGTCGAATATCCATACTTCCATGACGCGACCACAGATGGTAAAGGCGTGGACATAGCGACGCGTCGGCTGGCTGGAGAAAACATCGCGCACATATCGGCCGAGCTGGAGAAGAGTGTCTTTCTTACACTCGTTAGATGCTTTGAGCTCACCGACCACTGCAACATCCTTCCAATCACGAACCGAATTTCGTGGCTGCCCGTCATTCTGTTTCACAAAGAGATCAGTTTGACGGCGAGCTTCCACACCGACGAGATCCTTCGGCTTTGTGGTTGTGTCATACAAGCCACGTTCCCCGGAGAGAAACCTATCCTGGAATCGAAACCACCACTGCAGGACTTCGTGCTGGACAGGCGAGTTAGGGATATCAATCCATCTCCCATTGACGTGTTGATCTTGCATCGCCTGGTGGATTTGCGAAGTGCGAGAAGTCCAGTCTTTCCCCTCAAAGTATTTCTCGAAGAATCCTTCCACGTCACGGTGTGTGCAGAATCGAATCTCCTCAAAAACTCTTTTTTCTACTATGCTCGCGGTCTGTTCGCTCCCTTGCTGTGAAACAGAGGTATGAGTAATCGGTGTGCTATCGAACGTCGGCGGAATGCTTGTAGGAGGAGTGACTCGAGAAAGAGTGGTAATGAGATCGAAGACAGCATTCCAAATCTCGATGCCTGGCGCCTTTTGGATGACGAGCTTGATAAGGGGGCGGTAGTAACTGTAGTTGAAGTCGTCGCTCCGGACACGTTTGAACAGATCGGAGAGATCAGAGGCAATATCTCGGCTGCTTGTCTTCGAGCGGAGGTTGAAGGCTGTTTCCTCTCCCTGCAAACCATGGAGGAGTCGTGATATTGCTACCTTCTGATTTTCTCTGTCTGTATGATCGCCAGACTCGTAGGGCGTTTCTGTCTCTCGAAGCGAATCTTGTAACCGATCTAGAGAGCTGTTTAAAGGATTTTCTTCGACGATTTCGCGATCGTCCGGGGAAAGATTGACCATCCTTAAGATGCTGCTTGGTCCATTTCTGACAGGGGAAGATCACGGGGAAGATGGGGAGATCTGTGACAGAGCAGAGCCAAAGATTGATGGTTATCTCAGCAAGCTCAGACGGTGAGACGAATCATTTCGGCTTTTTGCGTGGGTTCTCGTCGAATTCGAAAATAATGAAAATAAAACTCTTGCTCCTGCCCTTCTTACTGGTCAATGCAACCTCGACCAAGGTCCAAGACCGCGCCGTCGCGCCACCGCATCATTTAGCGTACCATAGCGTGCCAAGCGGAGTCGTTATACTCCCCGCCCCACAACCACCAACCATCTTTGCTGGACAATAACAAATTGACAATACTCTAAGACCAATCTTCTTCTCTACATAATAAGACTGCACGGTCGCGCCGCCGGACTATGCGCTAAGCACCGCTGCGCCACGGCGGGACCGTCGAGCCAATCGTGTCGGGACTGGTCTGGGTTTCCGAGATAACCTCGAGTTACAATCCCTATGATACGACCTCTAACTTGCAGCGGCCTCCCGACCGCCACAAATGTCACCACCGATGTCTCGCCCGAACCCGTGATTTTGCAGATAAAGTACAGGATGATCTGGCCATGGAGGAAGAGGGAGGCGACGACTTTGTAGACATTGACGATATGCTGCTTGATGAGTTGGATCTTGAGGAGTTGGATCTCAGCGGTTGCTACGACGGCTACTGCGACGGCTGCTACGACAGTCACTACGATAGCTACTGCAACGGCCGCTGAAACAGCCAGGACGGTTGCTGCGACGGCTGCT
>NPHW01004407.1:0-11429 GCA_002240705.1 Elaphomyces granulatus
TCGGGGACAAACCAAGCAGAAAGATCAAGGATGTATGGCCCTAATATCTGGGTGCCTCAGCGTAGACAACAGTGTTGTCACCTAGATAAACCTCCTTGGGGTTCAGAAAGCGTTTGTAGTATTTCAGATCCAGTACATCATTTACAAAGTGCTGCGAAGCGCCTGAGTCAAGTATCCAGCTATAGACATCCTTGGCCTGGTCTTTGTTGTTGACATAAGAGGCACGGGCAAGTAGAAGATGTGCTGATTCTGAAGACGGGTTGGCATTGGTGTTGGGATTGTGATCCTGAATTTGGTTCTGAGGGGTTGTAGTGGAAGCCAAATTCGCTTGGGGTGTTCCATGCCAGGGAAGGGCAAGAATGGGGCCCGCAGGGGTTGCTATAGGAGTGTACTGAGGATATTGAAATGTGATGGATACATCTGGGGTTGAGCAGGGTTGGAGTTGGCAATATAGGCTGTGCCATACTTGCCGATGCGTGCTTCGCCAGAACCAATTAGACGTTGCTTGGTACGGCAATCGCGCTCTTTGTGGCCCCTACACTTGCACCAGTTGCAAGTGATGTCTCCAGGGCGAGAAATTCGACCTGTTGGTTGGCGGCCACCACGGTTGGGTTTGCGGCGAAATTGTTCACGGTCTCTTCGTTGATTGCCGGCATTTCGGGTGGTTGACATTCCCCGAAGCTCTATCTCGAAGTAAGCAAATGTATGGGCTGCCAACTTGTGCTGCCGCTATACAGGGTCCCATCCAACGTCTCCCCATGACATTGTATGTATGACATTCTGTAAGGGTCGTACAGGTGAGCGGGCTTTGGCCCCTGCACGTATATGTGAACATTCACGACGCCGAAGTCGTTGCCGCTTTAGGCGGCGGATAAATCGGCTTCATTTAAGAGCGCTATTGTAATGTGGGGTTTGGGGTCTACTGGGCTGGTATGTAAACTGATACTCTTTTCGTCAGTACAAAAATACGCGACTTGCATTCTGGTCGAAGGCCATGTTCAGGGGGGTTCGACATGATCTTGACGAGATATCCGAGCGTTCCGAGCGTAAATCTTGCGGGGAACAAAAGATCAGTGTCACGGCGTCACCTCGAAGAACTAGCAAGCCGTCACTGGTAGTATACCTTCCCTAGCGGCCTAGAAATTTGCAATTTGAGGCGGTCCGCTCTAGAGTGAAAGTTATGGTAGGAAAGGTGGGTCAAGGTATGATATGGGGTGATGGTGGTATATCTTGATCTTCAAAGTGCGCCGTTCAAGTGAGGGTGTCAGTACTAGTGAGCTCTGGTACTTGAAGGCTTGAAGCTCTCCATTCACGGGGAGTTTTGCTTTCCCTCAAAAACCGAAGCTTTGGCACGATCAGAATCCTGGCAGAAGTAGTAGAATCCGTCCATAACCTAAAGCCACCGCTCTTCCAAATCAGGTCTACAATTACCCAATGGCATTGTTCAAAGGTTTCCGGTCAAGGCTGCCATCTTCTTTCGTCGAGAGCGTCATACCAAAGAGTATGGGAAGTCCGATTGTATAATTCAATTCTAGTGTTCAGTTGACTCGTAATATTAGCCGGGATCCGGATAGTCAATATTGGACGCTGAAAGATACCGTACATAATAATTCCTTAAAATCATCACCGTCGGCAACTTCTAATTTTCGCTTCTGTCGGTGTCGATTAAAAAGATTCTTTGTCTTCTCAGATTTAACCTTCTCGAAGCTTTGTTCATCGCGAAAAGATTTGCAAAATCCCCAAGACTCCAGTTGCAGCCTCTTTCTGTGTTTGGTCCTCAATGAGCTTCCCATAGATTGTAAATACGTGCAAGTTCGTGCACCCATCTGATCGATCTGACTTTTCTGTGTTGTTGGACTCACTTCAACGTCCCTCCAGTTGCGCTTGAGAAAGGCTTCGGCACCGACAAAATCCTTTTGGCTTTGTTGTCGTATTGTAACAGTTGTCCCGGCCTTTAGGGGTTTAGTGCAAAATTTGATCAAGTCTTGGCAACCACTGCATGCGCAGCGCAGCACAGCACAGCACAGCGTGAGGAATTTCTATGATAGCTTATTAGCTATATTATATGTTGCTGGGCTTCTTTTATTGTCTCAATCATTATCAATATCATGTTTTTCATCATCCACCATACCTCCACGATGTTCTGTCATGGATCGCAACGAGCAATTGCAATGAACTCCCCCCGATATAGAGGATCTATGATAGATAACGGCGTTACCCAGATCTCTGAGCGTGAGGAAACTATTATCGATCCAGTTACGTATCCAAGTGACGAGCCCTCGCCGTCAGACAGGCGTTATGCGAGGCGCTGCGAAGCCTCTTTCAGAGTTCCAATATAGTCGGATCTTTACGTATTCTACTTGACGCCTACATAGGGCAAAGCCATTGCGGAGAAGCTTGCCCTTATACCGTGTAGAATATAGAACGAAATCTCTTGAAGATGGGTCTATGCGAAAGCTACAGCAATATTCTCGAGGGCGTCGAAAAGATGATGACGTCGGACTTGGCGGCCGAGGATGTGCTGTCTCTCAGTTGGAGAACCCAGAACAGTTATGTTCGTATACTAGCTTCAACCTTCAACAGGAGAGAGATGGGGGGGTTGGCCGTTCTTCGATTTGTGTAGGCCTACCTCTTCAATAAGACCTATGTCGAAGGAACGGCGCATAGATTCTATCGTGGCATGGAGGAACATCCTCGAATACAGCGAGCCCTTCACCTTAACTCAAACTCAAAGCCTCGTAGTCACCTCCAATGATAATATTACGGCTTTCCTCTTTGAGACTATCCGTAGGTATCTCATCGGCGTGGGAGAAAGCTCGTCGTGAGATATAAGGCCATCCTTATACGTTTTATATGGGCAGCTGTCTTCAGGCACTCTTTAGCATCCCAAAACTCTCGATGACTTCGTTCTACTAAGGTTTCACAAAGAGCAGGCAGGTTTTCTTCCTCTTCTACATTGACCTCATCTTCCTCCGTATCTTCACCTTCCACATCTTCTTTGATGAACCCGCAAGGTGACAGCTTCTTGACGTCTTGACGATGTATAGCTATGGCGCTAGTTGCTTGCTTATCAGCAGTCGTTATCCACCCTTCTTCCTTCGCCATATTTTGTCCATCTTCACGACCCCCGGAGCTTCGTTTCCCTGCCTCTATCATAGTCGGGACATACTAAGTCAGCGCCAGGTGGTGGTATAAAGGGAATATGCAAGTCGTACCGTTTGCGCGTCGAGATGACGAATCACAATTAAGATCGAGCCTGACTAGATACAGGCTTACTACTACTACCTCGTTGTGCCGTAGTTGTAGCAGTCGCTACTGCTACTGCTCCGATGGACTGGTTCTGGGGCTGTTTCTTCTGAGTCGTGGCAGACATGATGGATGATAGAAAAAATGTACTAGTAATATTCAGATAAGAAATTTAACACTAGATAACACGAGATAAAATGACATATAATATAGTTAATTCTATGGCACGAGGAGACGAGAGCATGCTAGAGTGATGGGATTATTGATAAACTTTATCATACATAGATCTAGAAATTCCTCGCGCTGTGCAGAGGATGCCAAGACTTGATCATATTTTGCACACTCTAAATGGCAAGGGCTTGTATCTCGTATCTCGGTCCACGTGCCATCCGCGCCTAAAAAAAAAACGTGCGCGTCCAAGTCTTTCCCTCACAGTACATATTTCCTGGAGAGTCCTTCTGTGTCGTGATATGTGCAGGTCTGATCTGTCCTCGAAGGCCTTTCTCTCCTTTGCTTTTATAGTCTGGGATCCTAGACCCTTGCTTTTACAGAGAAAATTAGATCACATGACTTCTCAGCCTTTGTTTTCGAAACTACTATAATGTTCAATCCTTTTAAAGTATCACCACATCTTTAGAAATTTGTCGACCATTACTTGAAAGGAATCTTCTCTAAAGAGACTTACACAAGTAGCAGCATGCACCTCCTATATAATGGGGACTTTAGCAGAGCAATGGAAGAAACTCCTCCAGCACTGTTTTACTCATCGCAGAGATGTTAATGACTTTAGAGATTTAGCAAAGTTTTTATTCCGCCGTTGCCCATTGCCAGAACAGACCTTGCTTGATGTCGTTTTTGATTGTCGAGCTGCAACTAATGTCCAATGGGATCCGTTAGTGCCTCTCTATATCCATGCTCTATTCGAGCTCGGTATGGTTAAAATCCCAGGAGTATTAGATAGTCTGCTGAAGCACTCTTCTGTTATCGAGAATCAACAGGGCAAAGCAGTCAGAAAGCCTTCTACCTTCATGTCCGACACTCGAATCCTCCAAGATACGTGCCTTATTATCTCGTCTGGGAGTTTGCCGAGGTCCGTTGGTGAGGCGATTCTTATTTTTACATCCACCGCTGAATGGATTTCAGCTGTGGCTACTTTGCATACAACCGGCGTGAGCGATGATCAGCAAGTCGGAGGACCTGTTAGCTCACCAGACACGATATCATTATTTGAAACTCTCGGTATTCTTCTAGCTACAGTCTCGGGAACTGAAAAGGGGCTGGAGGCACTCTCTTCAGAGAAACCAGAAGGTAATCTCCTCAAAAGGTGCTAGACTGATTTGAGTCCCAATATTGACGTCATGAACAGCATTTAAAGTCAAGTTAGGACATGCTCTCTCAGTATATCTGCCACTTTCTGGTGGAGTGGCACCAATGCTTCGGAACCGACTCGATAGCCTACAAAAGGACTTTAATCTTTATGGAGAAGCAAACTCAAAGTCCTTGGGTGTCACTATGATGGATGGCGTCCATGTGAACGCACTGGAATTTGAGGCTTCCGTAATAGAGGGGCCTATTGTGAATGCCAGAGCAGGTCTCTATACATATATAAACTCAATGGTAATTTCCGGCATTATCTGTTGAGAACTATTACTGAGAGGTGTTAGCTAGTTGGACGTCCCCTGGTGGATGATAGAATGCTAATCAATTATCTTTCGAATCGCTATGGTGTAAGTATCGTCTAACATTACTCATTAAGCCCCATGTTAACATTCATAAGGGCCACCATGACGCCCTTGCCGAAGAACTGATTACTGCAACGTTTGATGTCTTATCGAATGCTATGTATCGAAATGAGTCTAGTAGAACAATGTTTGTATTCCGATCATTTCTTGTTAATAAACTTCCTCCATTCTTAGCGAGCATGGCGACATCTTCAATAGAGCCGATTCCGATGGAGCTTTGTATTAGTCATGCGCTCAGCAAAGTTGATCCTCATGCATTCCCTTCCTTCTCCCAAATATTCGAAATGAAAGGGAACACTGGTTTGTCGGAAGTTAGACAGGAGTTTCTCTTCGCATGCGCTTCGCATCGCCTTATTCCGGAATCAAGTATAGAGCGTTTACTCGGCGAAAATCCCATGCAAACACTTCCCGTTGGTGGTCGATATGTGAAAGATGAACTCGTTTCACAAATAACAGGTAATACACAACGGGCTGATCAACTTATTGCTGAAATGGAATCTATGGAGGGTAATGCAGGGGCCATAGTAGGGGCAGTCACTGAGGTCTGCGTTTCTTCGAATAGAATCAAATTACTAGTATGCTAACTTTTTGCATCAGGTAATCTACAATCTTTGTAGCCAGAGAGAGACAATGACTTTAAAAACCATTTGCAATTCACTTTCACGCCGGCCGCATCTTCTGGATGTAATTCTTCTTTTCCGCAGCCCGAAAATGATACTACAGCCCCTTTGTTGTCTGCTAGATGCTTGGAGGTGGGATGAAGACCAAGGTTAATATATAGTCTTAGTTATCCGATTGAATGTGTAGTTGTTGACCAGTCATAGGCGAGAATCAGCCAGTTTATGACGAATTTGGCAGCATCTTGCTATTGGTTCTTGCCTTCAGTTACCGCTACGATTTGAGCCAATATGACCTAGGGATCTCGGGTGATCAGTCTTTTGTCTTGAAATTGTTGGGCCAAGGCTCCTGTAGCCAAAAGCTTAATGAATTAAGTGAAACTCAACATAAAAATCTGGGCGCTTGGATATCAGGCCTATTCATCGCAGAGGGAATCACTGAAGAAACGATGTCGGCTTGCAGCCCTCAAGAGTTTTACCTTCTGGTGGCCACCCTATTTAGCCAAAGCGTAAGTGCTTGTGAGGCGGGTAAACTAGAGTTTGAAACTCTTAAGGGGGGCTTCGATTGTGCGTTGCAACCACCACTTGTATACGAATGGGAAATGTTAACATCTTTACTAATTGTTACAGACCTTCTCGAGCCGTTTCTTCTCCCATCTCTCGTTGTCGCACTGACGTGGCTAGGAAGCTACATTTGGGAAACGGAAAGCGACCCGACAATTCCACTAAGGGTTTTGCATTCGTTAGTAAGACCTAGTGCGATTTCCGGCGAGGCAGAAGCCTTTCACAGAACAGTCCTGTATATTACTTCCCGCTCATTGGAGGAGCAGCTCAGAGACGTCCGCACGAATCGCACAGACATAAAACCCTTACTCGACACTATAGAACCTTATCTGTCTTTTCAGAAGTCGGGAAACTGTCGACGCCAGGAACTCGAAACTTGGACCTCCCATTCAAGTGGCGGTCTCCTTGCAAGTATTCGAAATACCCTCCAATCACTTGTTCTTTGGAGCACAAATCCGGAGATAAGCACGACTCCTTCGTATACTCATCGCCAACTTCTCGCCGGGGTTCGGATACTTGGTTCAACTCGAGTATTACCAGCTTTGATAGAAGAAGTGAAATTACAAACAGAGGCAGGTAGTGGTGACCTGGCTCTTGACATTGCGGCGGCGTTTATTTGCTCTCCCCTGACTGAGTCTTTCGCCGTCGATCAAAGTCTATATAATCCCATTGATCCGAACAAAGAGTCTCTCCCACGATGCCCTATCCTCACTCTCCGAGATGCCCTAATTCTCCAACATGAAAATGTCCCAAAAATATCAGAAAAAGACCCTTTACGTGCAGAGGTCATCGTGCGACTCTATCGTCGTGTCAACGCTCTCCTCTCGCCACCATCTCAGATGACGAATCTTGATGTTACTAATATTATTGAGAACATGAACCTAGAAAGTGTTACGGGTGAGCATATGGGTTTGCAGTCAGCAGAGCAGGTCACTGGAGGTGGAGTTGGCGCTGCAGAGCCAGAAAATATTAATCAGATGTTGAATGAGGCTGCGGCTGCTGGCGTCGATGGTTCTATCAGTCAGAGCATGAATCTCGGTAATTCAATGAATGGTATGGACACCAGCATTGACGACGTGCTAAACGCTGCAGACATGGGAGTTGATAACCCGGAGTATCTAGATCTAGAGTTGGACCTATTCTAGCATTAAAATTAACTCTTTCTTTCCTGTCTATTCTATATCTTTCCTTTTAGCCTTTCTGCTTGGCAAATTTTACTTGTGAACTTTTTACACCCTCTGTAGCCCCTATCGTAGTATAAGCTGTACGAACGGCTTGTTGATACGATATAAACTTTTCCCCAGCTTCCTTTTCATTCTCAAGTAGATTTTAACACCAGCTCGCCCTTGGCTTATTATAAAAGGTCGGGCCTCTTAGCCGCCTCTAGATAGATCTGTTAATATGATCGGAATAGAAATGAATTATATACTTAGTTTGCACAGGTGCATTGCAACGGTCCTGTATACACACCATCCATAATTACCTAGAGAATTAAATCTAATTCCTCCCAAGGCCGGAAGAGGTATCATAGAAAGAAGCCCGAGGAAAACAAACAAGACTCTCATTACGGTACGACGCTGGGACATCTTCTATCAAAGCATAAAAGTCAAAAAGTCAAAGCATAATTACGATAAACCACCACTACGACGTAATTGTTAGATGCAATTTACATCCGAAATAAATAAATGGTTTGACCATGACCGTAGCCCGAAATTAATTTTATTATTTGATATCATTCCCACCAAACCGTGAAACCCCAAACTATGGCAGAAGGCTACCTGTACATCGTTCTCATGAGAACCAAACCAGTTGATGGGAATAGTAAGAACTAGTTAAGCGATTATCAAGGACTTGTTAATCAGTTATAAAGAATTAGTTGTCTACTTGTCATCGAAGCTGTTATCATTAACTTGATGAGAACTAGTTAACGACAACCAGCAGCCTCTGAGAACTCATTAATAAGTTCTTGAGAATTGCTTTTCTACTGGCCGATGGGAATAATCTGAGGCTATGATCATGGTTATTTCGGATGTAAATTGCATCTAACAATTATGTTGCAGTGGTGGTTTGTCGCAATTATGCTTTGACTTTTTGACTTTTTTGGATTTTGATAGAAAATGCCCCAACGTCGTGCCGTATCTCATTCATAATTAGCAAGCAAAAAGCCTCCTCATCTCTTCCGGTTTGTGGAAATGACTGGCGTGGAGAAGCGGGAAGGCGAAGGAAAGATGGTGCAGAATTAATGGGTTACATACATAGTACCTACATTGCCAGTGTACTAAGGGGGGATTCTATGAAGATTATACATTATACCAGCATTCTCATTGTATCTACTGTTATACAGGTGCAGAGATGTAAATATACAGCCCATTGCTACGTAGTTACATACAATAAGATGGGCATGGATCACCAAATAGAGATATAAGGTATATTGGTTTGCTCGACTCTAGATATATGTACATATAGAAACAGTATAGATAGCATGTACGTTAGTCCATATCTTTGAGCAGTTTATCCGCACGTGTTTAGGAGTTAAAATGAGTTTGCATTGGGACCCCTGTCGCAGCTGCATTGCGCTTGGGGTAGCTGAGCTCTTATGATACCCCATGCTTCTTTGATTCGTGTGTTCTAGCCACCTGTTCGGCTGCAGATGCCAGAAACCAGTCTGTATATTATTATGATACATAGGTAGGATAAGGTCTGGCAGTTTCTGTGGTCTTCTTTCTCGATGGATGATGGGTCATGTTTGGAAAGCCGAAAGCTCATGACTGCGAGTCTTGCCTCCCAAGTAAGTTGTCCATGCCAGCAATAAGGCCGATCTGCGTGCGGTACCTAGGTATATTCCAGTGGCGAAGGTGTCCAAAGCACTCCAAATATAGATATGTACACACTTTATTATTATTGTTACCCGGCATCGAGAAAGAAGATATCAGGTCTAATTGCTCTCTTGATTAAATTGTTGACCTAATTAGTAACATATGAACCGTCTTGACGCTGGAACAAGATGGAGAACCCTCGCACTTATATCATAGTATGATTGCCTTGCGGTTATTTTGAATAGGCGTATTAATATTCTCTTGTATAGTGCAGCCCAATTTAGTGTAACGGTCGGTTCTGCATGTAGGGTTCCCCAGAGTCCCAGGTAATGCATTAGGGCAACGGGCAAGGATTAATAATGGGATTGCAATTGCATGAAAATAGCAAACATACCTACATAGGTACGTCAAAAATAAATCATGCCCAGTTCGATGTAAGTGGAAGCTTCATCTTCCGGTTCCTTGACTTATAATAGCTACGAGATATTCCCTTGTCTATTTTATAAATTATTAATAGATTAGTGTACCGTATGTGAAGCTGGAAGTTGAGATTTAGGTCAACATTATCTTAAAGTATATGATATTTTTTGGTCTCTCCACGTCTGATACTTTACCTACTTCTCTCGCAGAGATCCCTGTAGCGATTTCGTACAAATTTGCGAGCTTAAGTTAGTGCCGTAGGTAGCAGCTAATACTATATAGTTCAAACAGTTAGTTATTATTGTTTATTACATGTAGAATGTATAATAATATTATCCAGTATTTCGGGTTCTATATCGGTCTCAATCTTAGAATAATCGTTCGTGGCCCTCCATACACAACCGAGAGGTGACTAGATTGTATCGGTCTCGTGGAATATATACGCTATGCACATAATTAATGTTATGTACGAATTCGATCGAAGACTTTGATAATTTGATACACGTATCAAGGCTCACTCTATTGGATGTGCTGCTGGGCTAATTTGATTTGAAATTCTTTGACATGATATCATATGATAGCTCTGGGGAGCTCTGGGATGTAGCTGTATATTTATAGCTCTTGATCATAACAATATCATAATAATAATTTCCGGGGTAATAGTATGATACATTAGGTATATAGCAAAGACAATCTTAGTGTCCCGCCAAAATCCACACATTATCCACTCAGTTTAGAGTTATTTTTACTACTGCCAGGACCAGCGAGCACTTCCTCCTTTAAGCTGCCTACTATGATAGTAGGGTAACTATGCTCCGCATTATTGAGCGTTTATAACCTTATACCAAGTAGCACCGAGGATATGGTTTTATTACATATAATGGAAGGGGCAAACTAATTAACTATAGATAGTTTAAGAGAAAAAGAGGGAAAAGGTCTTGTCTGGCTTCATTGGGCTTGAGACCGCTGTCAGACTATGTGGTTTTACCGTTTCTTAAGTTCGAACTAAAGAAGATAATTCAACGCCGATTATATAAATACTAGGTTTATAGTTGGAGACTCTAGGGGATTGTGGAGTAATATGGAGTAAGGTAAGGTGTCGGATTCCCCGATGCATTTACCAAGCGGTTAGCGATTCTAGATTCCTCTTTGGACTTATTTAGGGTGCCACTTTTTTGGATGGAGTTTCCAATGTCCCCGCCCCTTCTCGCATGTTCTACCGTGACAATAAATCATTACGCTGCGCTATATAGATTAAGGAGATGGTATGGTCTTCCATCGGCAAAAATAATACTTCAGATTCGTTAGAAGTCAAAGGGCTTTCAAGATTGTATCGATAGCCCCTCTCTCCGAAGATCATCTGCTCTCCACGGACTATCATATGTAGAGTCCAAAGTTCCAGACTTGAACTACACCCGAACGGAGGAAGACGGTCTATGTAAGCTCGATTGCCCGCCCGGTAACGAGCGTTTCACCGCGATTGCCGCAGTATGTCCCAGTGGCGGGGGTCTGGAACACTATGTATCTGAATTGATTCCAAGTTAATGGTTGTGATATATTATATCCCAATTCTTGGGTAAAGAACCCTGATCTGTAACTTTGGTGGGGTGGAAATTGGAGCGACCCGGTTCAATGGAAGCAACTAGCAAGAGCATGAATAATAATACAATGCCCTAATAATATTGTTATGGAGAATACCTGAAAACTTTTCCGTTCGGCAAAAAAACGCGCATTTTTAGGATAGTAGTGTGCACTTTGTATATTTTACCATTCGAGTGCGCATCTTTATTTGTTCGGCCCGCATTTTGAAAATAGCTCGACGCCTCAGGCTCTACACCATCAAAAAATCAGCTGTTCCCTGCTGCACCTTCGCCAAACCTCGCTTTTTCCTCCCATGCCTTTTTGCGAGATGTAACCTTAGAAAGTTACAATAAGTTTCATTTAATCGAAAAAAAAAACCCCTTTTCCCTTCTACCTCTTTAATCAACGGTAAAGCGGACATTTGATTTGGCAAAAATACCGTA
>NPHW01004408.1:0-21992 GCA_002240705.1 Elaphomyces granulatus
TCTGAAATATAAGCGTACCCGAGATCGATGACTGGACATGCCACAGCTAAAAAGGCATAAATCGATGACCAGGCAGTCGGCCTTAGGCCCTCACAGCCTTAAGACTAGTCAATGGTGGAGCTGGAACGGCGACGATCGTTCCCTTCTCCTAACAGTGGTCGAAGCATTGCGGTAGCAACCTCCAATCTTACTTGAGCAACCTCCTTTCCACCGAAATGGTTGGTGTTGCAACAAGGGCAAGAATTCCCCCTCCCCCCAAAATGGCTTCCCTCTTCTGACAATAGAAGCGACATGAGCCGCGAAGGCTTTTCCGCCCTCCGCCCTCCGCCCTCAGCCTTCCGGACCACCGGTCGCTTTGTGAATTTTCAAGGTCCCGCAAACGTCGTCCTTGAGGGCCGCATCTATCACGAGATAAGGGACATGATCAACCGAAGGCCGCCCGTCGCACTAGTTCATCTACGACGCAATGGGACGCGCCGGGAGCCCGGATTACCTCCAGTTGTCCGGACGATAGACCGACTTCGTCGAGCGCGCAATACCTGTCCTCGCGACTTGAATTACTGCCGCTGGGCAGGCATCGATTTTGCGACATCAACAACTCGAGGATCATCCCAATAGGATGATCCGGGAACGCGGACTCCACGTGGGTGAAAACTTCTCCAACTACACGTTATGTCACAAGATCTCGGGACCTACAGTCCAGCTAAGGCAGGCTCTCATCTGGATCATTGGCGACGTGGATAGCCTTAATTTTGGCACCGCGCAGCTTGTAACGAACAAGGCCCTCAACACCCTCCTCAAAACTGGACCATTTGATGTATACACTCCGCCCAACCGGTACTCGATTCTCCGCGTCAAGGCCTCCCTCAAGTCGGTGCAGGAGGAACTGGAGTCATCGAGTTTCAATTTCTACCCAACTGCGGGCAACAGGATGGAAGGAAATAAGAAATGTCTTATATCCATCCCACCACAAAGAACATGTCTTCTCCGCCGAGCCCCCAGGATTTTGACATCCTCAAGTCGAGAGGAAGAAGGCAGGGATGAGAGAGTATCTACGCTCCAGCGCAAGGCTTTGTTTTTGCAGAAAGAGCATGACATCGTACCCACACTGGCCCCCGTTGTGTTGCGGTGAGACGGTCGATCGCAGTGCTTGATAGGCGAGTCATTCGCCCACCGCGGATACCTCCCTGGGTCACGAAGCCATCACTACATGGCTATACGGGTATTCCAACCTTGAAAGGAATATTCAATGCGAATATTGCCCCTAATCGTGGTGAACGTCGTTCTATATATAAGCTCTTAACAAACCACTACAGCAACGTCCTTGCAGGCCTTTCTCCCTAGTGAACTTGCACTGCAAGGCAGGTAGCGGAAGAGCACAACTAATCAAGTCGATTTCGGCAGCGCTGGAACGAATGACAGAAGAGGCTGGCATTGACAAACCGCCAATTCTTCGAGCTTCACAGATCGGCAACCCGAGCTTCGTACTGCTCCATGGAAAATATGTCCCGTCGAAATCGGATTTTGCTTTCTTTTCTCAGCCGCACTGCTTTCTCAAGCGTTCGCGCGGATTAACACCATATCGTATCAATCGAAAACTTTCTAGATACAGCTACCGATCGTCTGAATTTCAAATCATATCTCTTATAATTAGTAGCGGTCAGCTAAAGCAGCCTTTCCCTTCATTTTGCGATGATAAATCTTCGGGTCACGCTTTTAGTTTTGCAGCTTACTCTACCTACTGCAGCGCTGTATGATATTCGATTTGTTATGCCAAATTAACTTATTATTTACATCCCGTTTCTTGATCTATTCAATGTCCCAAAGCCTATATGTAAAGGATACTTACTATGTAGTATAAACTTACTGTGTAGTATAAACAACTGTTGATATTTAGCTTTCGCGACCTCACCTGCAGGCTGAGGCAGCAGCAGCAGCAGTCATTGGATACATGTATTCACTACCTCTCCAAATATCATATCTTCGAATAAGATTTCTGTTAGCGCAGATACGAGGTGCAATATAATCGGCAGAATTATGTCTCATCATTGGCCCGTGGTCGAGCTAAAGAAGGCTTTGTCATCATATCTTAATATGGTATAGCGCCTTCAAAGGCAGCTATAGCTTCGTGTCCCTGAGTAAAGATTATAAAGATTACCAAGTCTCTTGTCGATTTTCACCTGTCAGTCAGCATAATAATTCTTCGTTTCCGATTTTAACATTGAGCCTGGGATTGCACCTCTATCGAAGTTCACCGATATGACATCTCTCCTTCAACTCCAGTCCCCTGATTTCGAGACAATCGGGTACTCTTTCTCCGAAGGAAGCAGACCGGGGAATAAGGAACATGGATTCTATCCGTATGATTTCTAAGTAACGAATACTCGTTACCTCGCTAATGAAACTCATATATTTTCAGATATACCGACAATGGCGGCTCAACCTTGGGCATCAGTGGTTCCGATTTCACCATCCTTGCAGGTGACACACGATCCGTTTCTGGCTACAATATCAACTCTAGACACTCCCCGAAAGTGTTCAAGATTGGGGGTGATGACGAAACCGGAGAAGGAGCACACATTATTCTTTCAGTTGTTGGTTTTGCAGCAGATGGCCAGGCTCTGAAGGAGAGCCTAGACGGAATTGTTAACATGTACAAATACCAACATGGCAAGCCAATGTCCGTTAAGGCTTGTGCACAACGACTGTCGACGATTCTTTATCAAAAGCGATTCTTCCCATACTATGCGAATGCCATCCTCGGTGGTCTTGATGAAAATGGTAAAGGGGCTTTATACAGCTATGACCCGGTGGGTTCTTACGAGCGAGTGCAGTGCAAGGCAGCTGGATCTGCATCAAGTTTGATTATGCCTTTCCTGGATAATCAAGTCGATTATAAGAACCAGTACGTGCCTGGAAGCGGGGAAGGGCATGCATTGGAGCGAAGGAAACCAGAGCCTCTGCCACGGAGCACAGTTGAGCAGCTCGTGCGTGACGCATTTACTAGCGCTGTTGAGAGGCATATAGAAGTGGGTGATGGGCTACAGATGATGATTATCACGGCAAGTGGCATAGAAGAGATCTACAGTCCACTTAAAAAGGATTAGATTTCGGTGCTTAATGAGGGAAGCTACAGTATATTATCACATCGTGTTTCAATTCTCTTACCGAGGCTCAACAAGTGGATATTCATGTCGAATCCAGCAGATGAAATGGAGATCATAGTCGTGGATCCCAGCTACGGTTGTGTTTACCCGTTTAAAGACAGTCTTATGTACTTACTGGGATTACCCCAAATCAAGCCAATTCGAATACACCTGAATATGGGGCTTTGTGATTGGTCTGAGACCCTCATCATAACTCATTCTCGATAGTAAATCTTTCAACTAACTGTGTATCCTAAATATTCTCTATTTAGTGCCTCGACGTCTTTATTTAATCAACATAGCACTGCGTCCTCTTACAAAATCTTCACTCATCCAGGGAGACTCTGGAGTTATAAGTTGTATCCGTAGAGTAACTCCAATAGGTTGTTCATGTTTACCTTAGTAACGCCCAACAGAGGGAGGAAATAAATTTTCGGTCACGATGCTTTTAGGTGGATTTATGATACAGCCATCTTGCGGACGTGTAGATTCTTGTGGAGCCTCTTCGTCAACAAACTATTATATAGGATTTGAAACTAGTTATAAAATCATATTTTATCTATTTAGTATTTTATCTGCAGAACAGTTGCTCTACTCCTATGAGATAGGTAGTTTAGAAATCAAGCCATACCTTACGAAGTCGTCCGTAGCGAAGACAGTTTTGGGCCTGTGCAGGGCAGAGAATCATTTCAAGCCTTTGTCCTTTCAAAAATGGCCAGAAAAGATAGTCTTATGTACATATGATAAGAAGAAAAAATGATCTCATGGTCTTGGCATATTATTGGTTAAATCCGAGGTTGGAGCTTTATCATATGCTCCGCTTCTGTTACACTTTTCGGGGTAACGCCAATGCTCTTACATCTTTCTCTTGTTTTACCAACATTCCTTGTTGTGCGAACCTCTTTTATTAACGGCCTCCTCCGCGGAAAGGGCTTCATAATGTGACTAATAAAATAATGTCTGTCAATTTTGGACGCCGGCTATACAACTTCTGGGAAGCAACTGGCCAGCACGTTTTCCGTTCTACAACGTCCCCTTTGAACTTTGGGAAGACAAACGACTTTTTTGTGCGCAAAAATTTTCCCAAAAAAATTTGGCATGGAAGAATATTTCCCGGTAATACTCGTCAGCTCACCAGGAGATTTGCGTCGGGAGGTCTCCTCGTGGTTGGAACAACTCCCAATACGGCGACTGCAGTCGAGACAGGGACCTCCTGTGCGATCTCAACCGAGAAGATAATCTGTCATTATGGCTCTTCTTATTCCAACAAGAAGATATTGAGCAGCCTTACCAACAATGTCTGGAGACGGAGTTTTTCTACTTCTAGCAATGTTCTGTCGAATGTTTTAAAGGCGACTGGGAACACCCCAAGCGACTCGAATGAGAGCCGTTCTTCGAGTACAAGCAGAAACAACAGCAATGATGAGATTAATACAAAGCTACCCCATACCGGGGACCCTTCGCAAAAGCTTGAACTGCCAAATCTGAACTTACGTAGCCGGTCCATCAACAAGTCACAGTTTCATCGACCTACAAAAGAAGAGCTGCTAGCTGCTGCTACAGGCTTTTGGTCTCGTCTGGGAGTTAGGTTCAAGTGGTTTTCTATACGCAGTGTTCGCCCGTTTAACGTTGACGAGATTACGGCTCTTTTCTCGTGGGTGCTTCTAGGCCATGTTATTTGGATCATCCTCGGCACAACCACTTTTTTCTCTTTAGTTATAATCACAATTAATACTGTTTTCGCTCAGGGTGAGTCTCTCCTTTTCATTTTCCTTTTTTTCTCTCTGGGTTTTGTTTTTGTATGCTAATTGTTGTAGAGACTTTGGCCCGATGGGTAGGCAACTATCTCACGAAATCATCTGGTGTTAAGGTCGTATTCGAATCCGCCATTGTCCCAAAATGGAATGACGGTGTTATCACATTTAAAAATGTATTTGTGTCCCGACGTCCTGGACTGGGTAGCGGAAATGTCAGTAAGGGCTCCTCAAAGACGGCAGCGGCGGCGGCGGCGGCGGCGGCAGCGGCTCTAAACGACCAGAATGGTCATCCTGGCAATGATAGGTTCGGTCACCAAGATAGCGTTGGAGGCAATGTGGATACGAGTTATACTCAATTTGATGTGTCAATAGATACTGTAAACGTGACATTATCGTTTACCAAGTGGTTCAATGGGAAAGGACTCCTTCGTGATGTCGAAGTCAAGGGAATCCGTGGTGTTATCGACCGTACACATGTTCAATGGTCTATCAATGACCTATTGGATCCGAAATCCCACCGACAGGAACATAATCCTGGTGATTTCGAAATTGACTCTTTCAAGATGGAGGATGTGCTCGTTACGGTCTATCAACCTAACAACTTCAGGCCTTTCCCTGTCAGCATTTTCTCCTGTGATCTTCCTCAGTTGAGAAAGCAGTGGCTTTTCTACGACTTTCTTTCCGCTAACATGATGTCTGGTTCCTTTGACAATTCTCTCTTTACCATCCATCCGCGGCAGACAGATGGTTATACTGGTGCTCAGCTGAGCGATGGTATCGAACCCGATGGCAAGCCCAGTCCATGGAAGAAACATAGCAGAATCCGAGTCGATGGTCTCAACATTGACCACCTCAATCGTGGAGTCCAGGGCCCGTTTTCTTGGATTCACGAGGGCACGGTGGATATTGTTGCGGATATTATGTTCCCTGCGGACAACGATGAAAGCCTTGCCAAGGTGATGTCAGACTTCTATGATCGCCTTGAAGCGACAGTAACGTCCAATAAATATCAGACGGTTCCCACTCAAGATTGGAAAGACAATGCGGCTGGGCCACCTGGGTTGGCCGATCAGGATGATAAACGCTTTCTGGTAACAGACCTTCGAATCAACCTTAACAATGTCAAGGCTGTCGTTCCTTTATTCACCAAAGACCTGTCATATATAAACAATGCTCTTGTTCGACCTATCGTGGCATATATTAATTCTAAACGTACCTTCATTCCCGTCAATTGTCGCCTCGTTAAGCGACTTGGTGATTTTGACGGTAGCTGGACTGTCTTTGACAGTGGCTTGATGGATGATCTATCCGCAGTAGTAAGCACCGACTACCGTTCAGATCGCCTACACCTCACTAACGATGCATAGACCTATGAAGCCTTTGCCCGAGACGTCGTTGACGAACAGGCTCGCAAGCGACGTTTTAAGAAGGTTGGCTTTTGGTCTCTTCAACTTGCTGTACAGGCTCTTTTTATGGGTATGGCGGGGAACATTATATAGCCGTGGGAAAAAGGAAAAGGCGTCGGGAGCAAAATCTCGGTTTGAAGACTTTTTTTTTTTCGTCTAGAACAAGTCCGGGTTTGTAGATATCGGCTGCTTTTTTGTATCATATCTAGCCATCTCTGCTTCTTGTAATCATATCATCAGGTGTATACAAGGGTTCACTGCGAACCAGGTACGATTGATCAGAATAATAAGGTCTCCCCGGTACGAACGGAGGTAATAAAATAATAAATAATTATAAATATATGATCCCGTGGTGTTTCAACCTGGGTAGGTACGTACATATTCTCCTGACCAACTTCCGTCTAACCGGGCTTATTACCCGGGCCTATATCATAGGGCCTACAGGCTATCATACAGGCTTTTCCTACATACATACTACATAGGCTAGGTACATGTATGTAAAGGTCCTTGCGGCCGAGTCACTACTACTGTCTATACTCTACATATGTAGTACATAGTATCATATGTATGTACAAACATCCTTGCGGAGTCGTTCCAATCTTATATTATTAGGGTCGTTCCCCAGATTATTGACTATAGTATATGATTATGTACCTACATATGTACCTAAAACTTTAACTTTTATGCAATTGCATGTATCACTCAGAGTTAACTAATAAACATGTACAAAAATATAGTAGGTTATGTATATCCAGGGGATGTACATATGTAATCATAGACACCTCAGCGCGTAAAAACATGCATGTATATAACAAGTAATTACATATACATGTACTCCCGTTTCTCATACACTTGGCACTAAGATCTAAAACAAACACAAACGGTTTTATTATTACATACAGATTATTATTAATGGATGTATAATAGATAGATTAGTTGCATACATACATATCTTCACTTTTTGGTCAGTCAGTCACTTAATAACCATAATTGCCTTAGCCCCTCTCTTTACAGCTATACGGTTATACTACTAGTAAATCATACCTGAAAGTATGTATCATAACCCTATTATTAATAAACAGGACGGATGGGAACATCTCATCGATCCGATCCATTATTGGCTTATGTATCTTCCCCCTCTCAAACTTCCCCTCTATCACAACCGATCAAGCAACGATCCTCTTGTTGGTCTATCATATAAGTATCCTCTATCTTCCTTCTGTCCGATCGCTGTTGTTACTTATCATACATATCAAATGTTGGTCGGCCCGAAGTGATGTCGCAGGTTCAGCGGCAAGGCCCTGATCATGACCATCAACCCCTGTCGTCCAGGGGCCCCCTTTCATCTTGCGCAGTAGAAGACGCCACCGCACCGACGGTTGTGAAGAAGACCAATCTTGATTCGCGCGATCTTATCGGTCAACATCCTGATGGCTATTCATCCTCCTCTGTCCTCCGGCCTGTCACGGGAACCAGGAAGCCCACTCCATCACCTCTTCATCTCAGCTTTCGACCTCTCTCGCCTGTCCAGGACGTCAGAGACAACTTTCCACTGGATCACCGAATCGGCAACCTCCCCCCCGAACGGGAATCGCACATCGTCCCTGGCCTTCCAGGGCCTTCAATCGTTAATTCGCGACCTTCCGTCACCGGGCTATCCCGAAAGGACTCTGGACGCAGGGCGGAGCATGGTGGCACGATCCCCCAAGAGCAGAGTGATCTCCAATCTTACAAGATGTCCGACGCTTTGGGCTCGAGTCAGCCATCGAAGTCTTCCCCTAGCTCTCCGGTAGCTGCTCTACCCCTCAACACCGGAGAGCGGCCAGGGAAGCGAACGATACCGCGAACATCGTCAATTGACTCCGCCATATCCTCTATTTCTTCCGCCTCGCATTCGCAGAAATCGTCATTCGATTCCAACGCTCTTACCCCAGCAGCGATCGATAATCTCATCTCGGCGGCTGGATCGGCCGAAGCGGTGATTATACATTTGCTCAAAGAAAAACACTCGGCGGCATCCCAAAATGCCCAACTGTGGAGGCTGGTTGATAAACAGAGGACGCTGGTGCTGGGGTTGAATAAGGACCTGGAGCGCGCCCTGAAGGATAAGGAAAGATACCGGAAGAAGGTTAAGGAGCTACAGAGTCAGGCTCCGCCGCTGCCGGTGAAGACAATCCGGCCAGAGGAAATTTCTTCGCCTCCGAACATTCCTCCCCCCAGAAGTAACGACTCTCGCCCACCGGTGCCAAGTCGGGATATCGTTCTGGATCAAAGCGATAATCAGCCATCTCACCAGGAGGGACGGGGCGATATCCAAGAGGTTCCGACCGAAAATCCCGATCTTGCAATGCCACCCTCCCTCGCTCGCTGTGCAGAGCCGGAATTATCGGGCAGTCCATCGGATGGCTTATCCAACAGACCAATTACGATCTCCCACTCCAACGTTCCGACATATGGGGATAGCACGGTCCGCGACGATGAACAGTCATCCCCTTCGACCATCTTGGCACCGAGGGAATTGCAATCTGAATCCCCCACCGAGATGGACATGGTCGCACCGACGTCCGTCCTACATGTCAGAGCGACAAATGCGGTGGGCATCAAACCCAGGCCGGATGGACGGGACAAGATGCCCCCCACAAATCGGAAACCACCACCCGCCCCCCTTAATCTGGGAAAAACACATGGAACAAATCTGCCCCATGTCGAAGGGAGTCTAGGTGATTCGGAATCTGACTATGACGGCTCCCTGGAAGTGGACGCGATACCGATGGTAGAGCGTGGAAGAAGGCGGACGAGGGAAGACGACGATAAAGAACGCGAGGCGGCCTTAGTGAGGGAAAAGGAGGCTCGGAGTCGGTCAAAAAAGAAGGCGAAGTCGGTTCAGGCGAATGATACTTCGTCGAAATCTATCCCTCAATCTTTCCCTCAGCCGGGACCGGTTGGTTTACCTTTGAGTCCACGCCAAATGGTTCCGCAGTTACCACCAACCGGAGGGCATCTTTCCCCACCGGAACCACTGAGGTCCATTTTGAATACGCGAGTATCCGAAGCTCCATCATTTGGTGAACGTCTCGCCGTAGCTCCCCCCCTCATGAGCCCAGGACTGCCGATGAGTCCAAGACCAGGCGATCGCCCGATCGGCTCCCCCCTACCACGGTTGCCGAGAGATGGTTCAGGCATCGTCGCTTCTCCCACATCTCCAACGTTTGGTTTGCCTGCATCTCCACGGGCATCAAAACCCGCGACGTCTTTCCTGTCCCATCCACCTCGCGTCGTTGCTTCTCCGGCTATACCCACTCTGATGCATAGTGAATCATCTCCACGTGCCATCCCATCGATTGATGCCGCCATTCAGATTGACAGCCCTCCTCATTCGCCTCGCGAATTTAGCCGTGGTATTTATCGGGGACTAGTTTCAGACGACCATCCTGATTTATTACTCCCGCCAAATGCCCTGCCTTCCATCGAGGTCAGGGTGTCCTCATCCCGTCTTCGTCCCTCCAGGAACAGCTATCTGGTGTTGAAACAGTCGGACGAAGAACCGGTTTTTACGCTAAGTGTATTCTCCAGATCCGATAAGTCCGAATTGTGGCGTGTCGAAAAAGTGATCATGGCCCTGCCGCAACTGGACAGCCAACTCCGGGCGTTTTCCGATTTGCCACTAAAACTGCCCGAGCGCTCCATCTTCAGTGGGCACTCACCGGCCAAAGTGGATGCAAGAAGGGCGGCCCTGAATGCATACTTTGACACCCTTCTTGATATCCCTCTGGATGAATCGGCGGCTTTGGTCATATGTCGTTTCCTTACTTCAGACGCCATCGAACCACGTGATGATGAAACAAGTTTGCTGAAGTCGAGTGGTAAAGTTTCTCCGGAAATCTTGCGGGGTCCGGATGGAAAGCCAAGGAAAGAGGGGTATCTCACGAAGAAGGGGAAGAATTTCGGGGGCTGGAAGGCAAGGTACTTTGTGCTTCATGGCCCAGAGCTGAAGTACTTTGAGTCGCCAGGTGGCCCTCATCTGGGAACAATCAGAGTCCAGAATGCCCAGATTGGGAAACAATCGCCGAATGGACCAAACCCGTCTCCATCACGGAATGACGATGATTCGGACAACCAGTTTCGACATGCCATCCTTATCCTTGAACCCAAGAGAAAGGACTCCTCGGCTCTCGTCCGTCATGTACTTTGCGCTGAAAGCGACGCGGAGCGGGATGCTTGGATCGAATCACTCTTGCAATATGTCGAAAACCAGACCTCCGAAGAGGAAAGGTCGAGCCTCCGGAAACCCCCGGGTCAAACACAGGGCAGACAGATTCCTAATACAAGTGCTAAAACAAGGCTTTTTGCGAGCGGTCATAAGAGAAATAATAATAATAATAAGGGTGCCGAAAGCCCGGATACGGATCCGCCAGATGCTATTCAAACTTTCAGCTACGACAATGCGGTGGCTGCCGAACCACCCGTTTATGGACCAGCGTATGAACCGGACACAGCTAAGGCACCGGGGCGGTCGGGTTCGCAATCGGAGAATGTGACCACCTCGGGCAGCTCTGAATATGGCCTGTCGGCTCCTCATGGCTCTAAGACCATCTCTGGGCCCACCAATGGGACTGTAATCCAGGATGCAGGGACGTGGGGAAATAAACTCACCGGCGGTGGAGGGAAGAAACGGAGCCTTTGGAGTTTCCGAGCAAGGTCTTCGTCAGATCTGGCCTCTCAGACCCAAGGTAGCTACGACTCTCCAGCCCATGTTAGCAATCACAACACCTCTACCGAGAGGAGGGATTACATTCGAGCTGTTTTTGGATTGCCGTTGGGAGAAGCCGTTCAATTTTGTCCCCCCTTAGGTGTCGACGTAGACCTTCCGGCCGTCGTCTATCGCTGTATTGAATATCTTCGCGCTAAAGGGGCTGCATTCGAAGAAGGGATCTTCCGGCTCAGTGGCTCGAATCTTGTCATCAAAGCACTTAAAGAACGATTCAACACCGAGGGAGACGTCGACTTTTTGGCGGGTGATCACTACTATGATGTTCATGCTGTTGCCTCGCTATTCAAACAATATCTACGCGAGCTACCAACCACGGTGTTGACTCGAGAGCTTCATTTGGACTTCCTACGCGTCCTTGGTGAGTATGCCCTGGTGTCCAATTGAAAAGCGGGATTGTGCTAAGACCAAGCTAGAACTCGATGAGAAATCGAAGAAGATCGCCGCATTCAATTCTCTGGTGCACAAGCTTCCAAAACCCAACTTGGCACTATTGCGTGCCCTGGCGGAATTTTTGATTGTCATTGTAAATAATTCCGATGTCAATAAGATGACTGTGAGGAATGTTGGCATCGTCTTCGCCCCTACGTTGAATATTCCGGCACCGGTCTTCTCCATGTTCCTCACCGACTTCGATAACATCTTTGAGAAAGTGCCGGATCCGGATCACACCGTAAAGCCCGTGGAACTATCCGTGGACGTCTCTCTTACTCCAGAGGATATCCGATCCCCACGACATCAGATGTTTTCCGAGCTTCCTACCCCTGCCTTCAACCAAGTTTCATTTCAGAGGCTAGAAGATCCAACACCACGCTTGGCGGAGGATTCAAGGAGCGGCTATGACACTGGGTTTATTCCAATGCATCCAATTTACGACCAGCCTTTGGGTTCTGAACCACCTAGTCGGCGACCGATCGAGCCCAGCCAGTTTCCTTCCATCGGTCGGTCGCTCACGCCGAGCATCGAAAACCTCCATTCCACGAAGGCCAAGAGACGGGAAAGCTCTCTATTCTTAATGGATCTAGGCCACCGCAAAAACTCTCTTCCTAAACTGCAGGATGATGAAGGTAGGCGACATCATTCCGACCCCCTTGGAAATGACAAAAACGCTGATTGACGAAAGCAACTGCAGTTGGGGACGTATTAGCGAAATGAATGAATGACTCTCGCCGACCTTTTGCCCTTGGGCCTCTTTGTTCAAGTTGTGCTGTATTACGTCCACGTGAACAAATTTGATGATGACTTGTACGATGCAGATTTATTCTATTATTATTCGATGGGCAGCTGCGCTTCCCGACAGAGAGAAAAAAAAGATGATATAATAATAATTCCCGTGGAGCTATAGTTACTGGCGTTGGAACGGTTTCTCCATAATCCTGAACAATCCCGGACCCTGGTGCGGGCCATCCAGTGTTTTTGGAGGGATTAAAATGGCATTATTTTGCTGAGTGATTTTTATCTTACTTTTATTTTTATTATTTATTTTTTTAAGTCGGATTTGTGGACCTTTTTATACCCTATTATTATTACTATCTACGTTAAATACAATAAATATTTGCTAGATGAAATCAATGAATGTGTTTGATTGTTATCAGGTTGTCCACCTGTGTAGACTCTGCTTTCATCCCTGTTCAGAGGGGTTGGTTCTCCCATTCTAATGTGGCTTATCCATAATCAAACAGGAAAGTATCAGCGTGAAGAGTCATATCCATAAGATCTAAGTACTGTGTATATATATATATATATATATATATACATAGGTTTATTTTTATGTACATTACATGGGTAAGGATCAAAACCTTCTCTGGTGCTCTCCTCTCCAGAATCCCATCAACTCACCAACCTCCCCCATCCAGTCCCGGACGCCATCGACGAGGGCCTTGGCCATACCTTTGTTCTGTTTCCTGCTATTGTCAGAAGAGCCAGCAGCGCCCGCCAAACTAGTAGCAGGGGCGTGATCACCGGTCACATATTCGGAACCCATGCTGGGCAGGACGTTTTCGCCGGCGCTCAGACTGACGAAGAGGGCGAAGGGGACCAGCCACACACACAGTCCAAAGTAGGAAGCAACCTCGGTGAAAGAGGGGATGTTGTCAATATGGGTCTGGTACGACTGGCGCCACGAGGTAGGGCTGGGGGTGAGCGGCGTCGAGAAGTGACGAAACCAAAGCCAGTGGTTGAGGCAGACGAGGAGACAGGAGAGGATGAAGACGGGATCGGATAGTTTGACAAAGGGGAAGCGGCGCAGGTTGGTTGCGTAGACAAGATGAGAGACGATGCTGAGAAGGGATAGCGAGAGGGGAAAGCTGTCGAGTAGCCACAACAGCAGCTGGACGGCTATGACGCCGTAGATGACGCGAGTCAGAAGACGGCGAGTCCACACGGTGTGTTCTTCGACTAATTCAGAGAGGTAGTAGAGGCCAGATGCTAACAAACATCATCAGAAAGAACGAAACAAAAACAAAACAGGTCACTATAACAGAGTCGTACCTATCGCCAGAGTGAGAAACACAAATCCCAAGAACACCCCCAGGTATCCGACCAGTGGAAGGATCCACATGGTGTAACTAGAGAAGGAGAAGGAGAAAGAAAAGAAGAAAAAAATCCCCAGACGATTGTCAGTAGAAAGCAAGGAGAGTCATCCTCTGATCCTCTGTCGGGTCCAAAGAAGCCAGGTGTTCACAACTTGAAGGTCTTATACTAGGTCTTTGACGTTGAAGCTGAAATTTGGCACTATATCATGATATTGAAGAAAGTACAATCCAGAAATCCAGGATGATTCCTGCATCCAAAGATCGATTTGCAGAACATATCATCATATATGAACTATAATATGGACATAATGACATATGTTACCTCTGTGCCTCAGGCCTTTATGACATATGTTGGCGGGAAGTAAATATGTACCTCAGGCTTAGACTCAGCTCCTCGTTCAGGCTCCCTCTCAGGGCGACGATAAGATAAGGTGTCTCATCATCAAAAAAAATTTTTTTTTTGTAACACACTCTGATAACTCGTTCTTCCCCGCATTATTGCACCACTATGTCGCGTCCTGAAGACTCTCTGTGCGTCGCATCCATTGAAGTTGTTATTTGTTAACTATTTATACAAAACCTCAATCCCCATTGGGGTGAAATACTAACTCCAGAAGTTTGTCTCGACCTGTAGGCCCCCAGACCTTTTTTACAATGACAGCGAAGCGCGAAAGTACACGACGTCGTCTCGAATCCGCAACATCCAAGCGGACATGACACACCGTGCCCTCCAACTCCTCAATCTGCAACACCCTTCTCTAATACTAGACGTGGGCTGTGGCTCCGGACTCTCCGGAGAGATCCTGTCCGATGTCTCGCGCGAAGGCGGTCCACATACCTGGATCGGCATGGATATATCGCCCAGCATGCTCGATGTCGCCCTACAGCGAGAAGTAGAGGGGGATCTGCTCCTTGCCGATATTGGCCAGGGCGTGCCTTTCCGTCCCGGCTCGTTCGATGCGGCCATCAGTATCAGCGCGATCCAGTGGCTCTGCAACGCGGAGTCGAGTGACGTCAGCCCGGAGGGTCGTTTGCGTCGCTTTTTCGAGGGCCTCTATGCCAGTCTCCGTCGTGGCGGTCGTGCTGTCTGTCAGTTCTACCCGAAAAATGATGCGCAACGGAATATGATCAGCGGTGCTGCCATCAGGGCCGGGTTCGGGGCCGGTATCCTCGAAGACGACCCGGGGACGAAGAACAGCAAGCTCTACCTCGTCCTGACGGTCGGTGGCGGTGGTTTGCAGGGTGATATCACGGGCGTCGTGGGAGGCATGGACGGTGTAGACATTCACGACAACAGGAAAAAGGCGGCAATTCCGGACGCCAAACGAACGCGAGATGGTCGAGGGAACAAGGCCTGGATATTGAGGAAGAAAGAGCAAATGACGAGAAAGGGCAAGATCGTGAAACAGAGCTCAAAATATACCGGCCGGAAACGCAGGCCCACGTTCTGAACTGAGAACCGCTTTTTCTCCGAGTTTCTTCTGAGTTACGAGGCATCAAGGCATGATGGGTCAATTGGAGAAGCCATGGTGGTCTCCCCAATAGAGCGTGGTGGTCGAGGATCACCTCTTACGCAATCACCTGTTATCACATGAAAGCAATACGACTCAAGTTCAAAAACATAAAGTGGGGATGCTGGCAGTTTTGGGAAATGCTTAGATTCATAATCACCTGTAGGTCTCGGATTCCAGATTCCAATTCTTTGTTAAAACATTAAATCTATGGCCAGCCATCTTTACCCTCTATGTACCCTCTGAAAAAAACAATGGGAAGTTGTATTCAAGACCTACTACCAAAGTAAGTGGACGGGAAGGGATCTTATATCATGCAACTAGTAGGTACAGTTGGGGGTACAGTGGTTGGCATGGGACAACGTTATACATAATATCGAACAGGAGAATGGGTATCCCAAGGTAATCGCGACTCGCTACAGAGCAGCCTCCATCTTATCCAAAACAGCCTTTGTAAATTCATGCGTTGTTGCTAGACCCCCCATATCACGGGTTCTCGTTTTCCTAATTCAAGTCAACGTCAGAAACTGCTTCACCTTCATCCGTCCGATGTACTTACCCTTCACCAATCACATCGTACACCGCCTTGGAGATCCGGTTGGCATGCTCGTCTAGGCCAAGATGGCGGAGAAGCATGGATCCAGAAAGAATGAGAGCGGTCGGGTTCGCCTGGTCTTTCCCCTTGATATCGAGTCCGACATGGCGACAGCCAGGTTCAAATACCGCGACGTCGCGGCCCATATTGCACCCAGGAACGATACCCGGGCCGCCCACCAGAGCAGCGCCAATGTTGGAGAGGATTCCTCCGTATAGATTGGGCATAACCATGACGTCGAATTGCTGCGGACGGGACACCGCCTGCATCGAAGCGTTATCCACGATCATGTCATTTGTCTCCAGAGTCGGATAGTCTTCGGCGACCTTCTTGAAGGTATTGCGAAAAAGACCGTCGGCGAGCTTCATGATATTGGCTTTGTGGATGCAGGTTACCTTCTTCCGGTTATTGGCCAAGGCAAAGCTGAAGGCAAACTTGGCGATACGCTCGGATTTCGCTCGCGTGATAATTTTCAATGACTCCACGACACCTTGCACCGACTGATGTTCAAGACCCGAGTATTCTCCTTCCGTATTCTCCCGTATAATACATAGATCCACATTCTCATGTCGGGTTTGATACCCGGGAATGTTTTTGACCAGTACGACCGAGGCATAAATGTCAAGCTCCTGGCGCAGAGCAACATTGAACGACTGGTGACCAGAACGTTCAACAGGGGTATGCAGGATACCCTTCAGACCGAGCTTGTTACGCCTCAGTGACGAGATGGACTCCTTAAACAATTCTGCCGAATGCTTGTTTCCCGTATCAACGCCGCTCACGTCAACTTGCTCCCATTCGATCGGGACATTGTCGGCCTTGAAGACCGTCTTGACCGATTCAGCCACCTCAGCCCCAATTCCGTCACCTAATTAGGAAGCACCAACCAGTCGGTTATTTCACCATCCATTCCTGTGGCCAAGGTTCCAGCTTACCTGGGATCAGCGTGACGGTATACTTGCCGCCATACTTTGTCGGCTTAAAAATGTCGGACTGGACAGTAGCAAAAGCTAAAAGATGCAAGTCAGGCTGAGATCTGGGGTAAGATCTAGATCGTTCTAAAACATACATCGAGTCACGATCGAAGGACGAAGGCTGCGACAAGGAACAGCCAATGCATTCCGTAGGAGAGGCTGCCAGACCTGGTCAGACGAGGGGTATGCGGGATAGGATGCATTTACCTACCTGCGTAGGCGCCGCGGTCCGTAAAGAAAACATATTTGCGGCAACCCAATGATGGGGAGCTTTGGAGAAAGAAAAATTGGTAGTGGGAGGGGGGAAAGAGAGGGAGAAAAGCTGGTTCCCTCTTTTCCTCCTTCCTTTCAGATCATTTGGATGTTGTTTAAAGATTGAGAAAGAAGATGACCGGTCGTGAAAACGGACCGGATCGGACAAGAGCTAAAAGAGTCTAACCTTAAAAGACCTACCGAGGGACCATGAAACTTAGTCTATAGCGACAATCGGAGGTTATTTTTTTGCCGCATTGTAATAAGGCTTGCATAATAGTGCTTAAGGCTGTAAGGCATTTATTATTTATTATCATATGTGGTGGCCCTAGCTCTAGATCTCTTCAGATCTCTTTACGAGGCTTTTGTTCCCATTGTTATGCTACCATCTTTGTTTTTAACTTCTCTTGACTTCCTGTAAAGTAACCTAGACCTGCTGCAAGTTCACCTGCTCTTCAGCTCTCTCCCCAACTTTCCCAGCCATGGAACAAGTCCAATAACGATGATATTGCTGGGATATCAAGGATATCTATCTCATGACCTTCGATGGGATAAGACAAGGCGAGGAGCAGCAGCTGTAACAACTCTCAGTGGTAACGAATGCGCGACGATGAATGAATAGTTGGATGGCTCAATATACTATCCCACGGACTACGGTATCATGAGTCATGACAGACCTGGATGGATGAATCTTGAATGCCATGGTTTTCATTCAGATCCAGTTCCCTGAACGATATCAACCTGTCTTATTTTAACGCTGATCCCTTCAAGTTGGGTTGTTCTGACTCGTTATTTCATGGTTGGGGGCTTGCCTATTGATACCTGAATCCGGTAAGGTCCAACCTCTAGCCCTAGATTTTGAGTGTCTTATTGACTCACCAAAACGGCAGTCTGTAAACGCCTCAAATCGACTCTTTGTTTTTCCTCCACTCTTCACAGGTGATCTCGTTGCACTCTTTGTCCGAGCTTGACTTGATCTCTTGCCATGGATGATCTTAAGTTTCCCCCCTGAGGTCAACGCCTGCTTAACTATGCCTGAATATTGGATGGCAGGCAGCCGAGGGGGTGATAGCTCACTAAATGCTATCTTTACGCCGGTTCAATCAATCAACTACCTTCAGCTGGGATGGCGATTCTCTTGTGAGCCGAATGGGACCGAATTGGTTCCGTTCAAAGCTCTGGGTTTCGTTCAAATCCTTATTGATACGATCAATAGACCCCGCTCTCGGGCTCTATTGACTACTCATTCGAGTCTTTACCTCAGAGTTATCAATGACTACCTCAAAAGTTATAAATAATCGGCGTGCCTTCCTCGATCTCATCGCTGATGTTTCTAGACAACAAGTTTTCACATCATCTCTTCCTCTCTCCAATGAACAAAATCAATTTGTCTAATAATAAATCCGCTGTCATACTCCGTCACACCTTACATTCTTACAATGAAGTTCCAAACCTTTTTCACCACATTTCTTCTCACCGCCGCCATGGGAGCATTGGCGTTGCCTAAACCTCATCCAGAACCAGAACCAGAACCTCAATGGTGTGGTCATCCCGGCCAGCCTTGCCCGCGGTCTCCAGAACCAGAACCAGAACCTCAATGGTGTGGTCATCCCGGCCAGCCTTGCCCGCGGTCTCCAGAACCGGAACCGGAACCTCAATGGTGTGGTCACCCCGGCCAGCCTTGCCCGTAAAAGTACGTTTATAGCTTTGATTCCAATTCCCCATGATTATGATAGTCATTGCTTTTGTTGAGATGGACTAATCGGGGTGAGATGCAGAGGTTCTGCTAGCTTATCTGCTCTTACATGATCAGATATACGCTAGATTTTGGCCTGACGCGCTTCTCTGATCTTCATATTATCGCCAAGACGTGGTTGTCGGAGGGATGGACAGCAGCGGATGGGATTTCTTGCTTTTTTATTCTCTGCCCATTTTGGTAACATACGATCATTTGGCCTTTTAACCATCGATACTTACTCTTTTTTTTTTCTCTTTACATAATCAGTGGATCCTTCTTCTCGCCTGAGTCTCCTTGCTTTTATCGCCATACTTACCCCTTTGATACTGTATCTTTTATTTTGAATACGTCATTTATTTTGGGCTCGAAAAGTTGAAATGTGGGCTTAGTCGACGACTTTCATTTCTTTGGATTTACATTCAAAAAATGATATCTGCTACCTAGCAAAAGACTGTACTACTGTAGAGGCGTCTTAAACTTGGAGTAAGCTGACAGGTTCACAAATAGTAAAACTAAAACTTTTAAGTATGTAGAAGCTTCAGGAGTGTGGTCCGTTTCGTGATCATGATAATATCATAATATGTATGTCTGGTCCTATATTGCTAGGGCTAGGCATGTCGTCAGTTCAGGGGTTTTTCGGCTAGGAACAAAGCGACATATGGAGGACAGTCCCTCAAGTCCGACGATTCAAAGCTCCCAGACTCACTCGTTCTAGTGATACTCGTAGCACTACGAGTAGTTCTTTAACCCTTATACCCATTGAGTACTCCTTTGGTCCTTGGAGGTCCTAATAATAGAATTCTGCAATAAGCATGGTCATTGGTAGTGTCATACTAGGTTTCATCCCTTTTTTGTTTAGGTGCCTGCGGTTGCTTTGCCTCATGAGTCCTCTGCAGGTGAATAGCCTCACATTCATCTCCTCCGTGGGGTGGCCTCATTAACAGTCTGTTGCCTCAAGACTTCAAAGCCCGTCCTTGTGGGAAAATATCATGCCTTGCAGGAAAAGAGCGCTGCCATAACTTCACTCTCTAAGGTTGTATACATTCCGTCTGGCTCTTGTCGCCTTCTGGGAACTTGTAGTAATTTATAACTATCATACCTAATCAGTTCACTGTTATGAGTCTCAGGAGTCAACTTACTTAAATTTAATAGCCCTACTATCGAAGCGATGACTACTCTGATGAACAGTACAATCATGCATAGATAATGCCTGAGCTTAACTTGACTATGAGAGTATGTATAACAGCCAACACGTCCAAATAATGCTTATTTCTTCTATTCTTGGTATTGTAGTGGTTCCTATCATATTTTCTCGAAGAGAAATAAAACCTGATTCTCAAAACCAGCTTTCCATGACCGTTATATCATATAAACTCAACTAAATCCTAAATCATGATTCATGGGCATTTTCAACTAATAAATCGAATCTGGGCCTCTGCACAGAATTGAGGCTTGTCACATGGTTAATCGCGAGCATCCATCGCTAATCGGAAGTTTGGGTCATTTGCTGGAATTGCGAGATCTGGCAGCCTTCTAATCCGGTCTCTGTCTGCTCCCACCATCTTCTGCCTTGGAATACGGGGTCAATATCTATGTTATATAGACTTGAACCGGTTGGAATTTCATTCCTTGACAGCTGAAATCTCCTTGGTGTTACCACACGCGGTTCCTCAAAGAGGGTATGATCCTGCTGAGTTTCGTAACCTGAAACCATATAGGGTTCAGCGTTGTGCAAATCGTAGGTCCCGTTAATACTCTGTCTAGATCCACCCATATCAAGTTGCATTGGATCTACGAGCCGAGTCCCTTGGTGATAGTACTCGCTTCGAGGAAATCCATTGTTCAACTCATAGACACTCGTTTTGTAGTCTTCGCTTCCATTTTCTTCAACACCATCGGTTACGGCGCTCTGAGTGTCTTGAGATTCTCTCTGCCACATGTCAATCGGTCGCATCTGCTGATCTCCCGAGGCGCGCTCAAACAAATCCATCTGCTCCAAGGGAAGAGAAGATGCCTCGATATCATGTTTCTTCAAAACTTCTTTTCCCGATAGAACCTCGTCAGTGTCAGCCACTTTCATCTGACTCTGCGGATAGCCTCTATCAGGCTGAACCTCCCGATGCAAAGGGTAACGTAGCGGAATGCTATGTGCAGCTGATGATGGGAATTGCCTCAAACTAGCAGCTGGGGAATCTTCTGAATATTGATATGATATTGGAGGGTTGTTTCCTATAGCCATTTGTCGGGCGAAAAGTGCTGCTAATTGATCCTGCATCTTCAATCAAACGATAACACTAGACATGTAAAGGGGTGAAAAGATCAGAAATCGGTAGTTTATCGTTGACAACCAGAAACAAATTGGAATAAGCCAAAAAAAGGGAATTTATAAGAGGCCATGATACCTTTACAAGAGAACAGAGGCTCTGGGGAATCCGGCCTGAAATACCGAAGAGAGTAAGAGAATATTGAAAATGAAAGCAATCACAAGAGCCACAAAGTCAAGTAAACGGAATATAGTAGTAGTCTTTAAGTCTACTCAGAACATTTGGTCATGCTGAAGAAAACTCCCGAATTTATTTAAATAGCACAATATAGCCCCAGTGGCAAAAAATATGTACAGACTACTAATAGGGCTTACATTTGATGAGGAACGTCAGACTTCGGTAAGTCACGCAAAATGAGAAATGCAGGGAAATTAAAGTAGGCAATCTGCATCAATTTATTAAGAAGGCATTCTTCGAGTGACGAATTACATACTACTAGTATGTACACTTGCGTGTGGACGTGTAACTGAATGTTCGAAGGCCGTAAAGGTGCCAGATGCTTGGTTCCGTATGTAGAGTGGTTATGGTAAAAATGAAGATGTCAAAAGGATTTAGTTAGTAGTATACCGCTTAGTATAATAGATTGGTTTGAAGTTATGATAAAGAAAGTCATTATTTCTTGAAGACAGATGCCCAACAAGCTAACGTTGGGCGCGGTCACTAATTATAGTAGTCACTAAAAAAGTTACTACTAAACTTACTAGTAACTTGGTGGGTCCTTATCTGGTCCTTATCTGGTCCTTATCGCAACATCTTATGCATATTCATCTGTATGCTTTCCCCAACATTTGATATTATGGAGCTTTCTGACAGGTTATTATTCCAGCTTGTATACAGAATGCGAATATATAGTGACTAGGGGCGCCCGCGCAATTTGCAGCTTGCCGCTTCTTGTATATGTAGCCTGGAGAATTTCATCCCTTAATTTTTTCTGCCGCTCGCGGCCGAGGTAATTTTTTTGACCAACCAGATCGCTAGATTCAGACG
>NPHW01004410.1:0-38166 GCA_002240705.1 Elaphomyces granulatus
CGGTAGCTGCTTGGGCTAAATGACAGCCCCAACGTTACAGGCTCGAACCGAACGATATCCTTATATGATATAACTACAGATGGAACAACCCATTTTTTACAGAATGCCGACTCTAAATATTATGTCGATACTATCTTATATAACAATGTAAATATATCTGATATATAATGTGAAATACTTCATACATTTTATCTTTGTATCCACGGCAAATTGGAGTATAACGATTTCAAATAATATCAAGCTCGAAATTTACTACTATGTACATACATCCAAGACTGTTATGTAGTAGTACATTTGTAATTCAAACATTCATTTTTCCGGCAGGTTATTGTGTACAACGATGAATTTAATTGGTTGTCAAGTTCATGAGGAGCGACAGGTTTTAAATCCCAGAGAAAAAAAAAGAGAGAAAGAGAAAACAAAGGAAGAAAGAGTCCCTATTCGCAATCCTGGTATTTGACAAAAACCTCGACGTTCGCAATCGCAACCTCCCGGAGAATGGTCTCCTCTCTTGCCTTTGACCGTGGCGTCACCCGACACGCAAAGGGCTTTGGATCAAGTGAGAGGCCGTCGATATAACCTGTCACTGGGTCTGTATCGATTGGGATTAAATTCCCTGTGGTGTCACGATCCAGCTCAAATCGAAATGCCCACAGCAGTTTCGCAACGGCCATGAATAATGTACGTTCTGCAAGGTGAATGCCAGGACAGATTCGGCGCCCACTACCGTAGCCATAATGGTCGCGGTTCGCATAGTCCGGTGAACTTGCGTACTCAGCCGCCAGCTTTGAGCGTCCTTCGTAGCGGTCTGGGTTAAATGTTCCGGGCTCAGAAAATGCACTCTCATCGTGATTCAGGCCCCAGACGTTTAGAATGACAGTCGTCCCTGCGGGGAGAAACTTCCCATCCACCCAGTCATCCTTGATAAGGCGTCGTGGAACGCCGACGGGACCGACAGGCCGCCAACGAATTGATTCCTTGACGATCATGCTAATGTATGGAAGCTGTGAATAGTCAGACCAGACAGGCGAACGATCCTCACCGCAAACTGTGTCAATTAGGGCTTGTGCCCGCTGCTGAATAGCTGGGTTCAGCGCCATGGCCTGAATGAAGACAAGTATCGTGCTGGCTGTAGTAGAACTACCGGCCTCTAGCAGGGCACTGGCCAGGAGATCAATCTGGTTGTCACTGAAACCAGATTCCTCTTGCCCATCAAGAAGATGATCAAGGAAAGACTCCCGTTTTTCTCCAGCACCACGACGAGCAACAACCTTAGAATGTAACTTTTCGTAAAAAATTTCCTTACAGCTTTTGATCTTCAATGATCGTTGGGTCCAACTACCAACCCACGAATCAGGGAACCACGTGAAAATGGGGAAATAATCAACAGGGGGAATGTTCTCAAAAGCCAGAAGCGCGAACCATTGCTTCAAGAATTCAACAAGACCGATAAAATGGGGAGTCTCATGTGATTCAGTGCGGATGCCAAATAACAAGCTCATCATGACGCTGTTAGTCATTCTCTCAGGATGCACCATATGCTGCTCTGGTTGGACAAGAAAGTCTCGCATCATCTGAGCTTGCTCTGCCTCGATCAGACGCATATGCTTTTTCTCACACATTGATGCCATAAAGTATTGATAGACTTCTTTACGAAGCCTTTTCCAGAGATCGCCATAACCAACGAATGCGACATGGTCCGACCCCACAATCAGATCTGAAATGTATGATGGTGGCCTACTACTGTAGATGGCACCTTTCTGATCAAACAACTCTTTTACCAGACGTCGATTTGTAAGAACCGCGGTAGTCCTAGATCCCAGCCGGAGCATGAAGATGTCGCCGTATTCTTTAGCCCATTTAGTAAAACTATCGACAACATATCAGAACTGCATTGTTGACGGCATCATACATAGGTACTGTCTTACAGCAAATAGGCTTTGCGCTCTGGGATCTGGTGCATGTTGCCAATAAATGGAAGACTAGGCGGTCCTATCCATAGACTATTATGAGTTTCGAGAAATTCTTTAATATATAACTAATAATAGAGATATCAAACCATTGAGAAACCTTTTATTCCTCGCTCCAATTGACAATGCCCCGTACCTAGAGACAGCCACAAGTGTGCCTACACCCAATAGAAGCAATAAGCATAGAGAGAGCATAGCGGCGACGAAACCCCAGGACTTTCATAAGAGATTTGCAATAAAATTGAATATTGAGGTTTTAGGAGGGCTAATATGATTGGCGACGAATGTCTAGTTCAGCTTTGTGTGATTAATTGATGGTATTTATTGAGCTCATCCATATGCATACTATGTAATCAAGCTTGTTTGCAGGCTTTCATTTTGTGCAGCACGACACGGCGTGCCAAAAGTCTGTTGTCGCTTATCCTAGTATCCTTATACATAATTCCCAATCTAGTCCTAGACACCGGTACCCGTTTGATTGGTCTGATTCTGATCATTAGATGAGATTGCATAATTCCGACACTTTTACCGCGGAGCAATAACACTAGATGCGTGATTTTTTGACTTACATTAGTTCGCCACTAAGAAACCTAGTGCACCTATCATCGTAATAGAAAATATTTAAGGTTATATTAGTCTCAGAAGCTCAGACCACGCTTTCCTTATTAACTACTGTACCTAGGTACCCATGTCGTACACAGTAGGTCACAATATTTATTAGTCGTAGAACATACACCTACATATCATGGGGAATAAATAATTTTGCACATACGATGTTTATTTCTACAGCCCTGGAACTCATGATCAAAGACGAGATACAATTTGAAATTTGATTCTTGCATTCCGCAGGCCCAAAGCGGCCGGTTAGATGGCTACTGCGAAATCGGCGCTCGTCTTACTACTATATTTGTACGTATAGATATGCATATCATAGCAGCCTCCATTTGTTGGTCTGGAGCCTTTTACAGTGCTCTTTGCCAGCGCGCTTTGACTGTGCCTAATATATATTAACTGACTGCTAATTCTTTATTAGGCGAGCATCCGGACACAGTCAAGAATGCCTTTTTAGGTCTTGCAATATCTATTCTTCTCTGCCATACGTGTATATACGTCAACGCAGCTACAGCGCCCATTCGAAAAGGAGTGAGAAAGGACAATTCCTTGGCACATGATGACAGAACTTCTTTATCGAAAAACCGAGGCTGGCCGTGCAATCTATCGATGAGGTTTGTACGAACAACGATCATCTCATAAGACAGGCTGATCAAAATCATGGCAATGTACAATACGGATCAAATACGCTCAACCTTGGAAGTCTATTGCTGCCGCCAGTGCTGTGAGGGCCTAAGCCCGACTGCCCGATGGGCGCTGAGTTTACCACCAGGCCATAGCCAAAAGGCACAAATCGATGACTGGTGGGTCATTGATCTCAGCATACTATATAGCTTGTCTGGACCAAAGACCTGACAAGTGCTAACAACAAATCCCGTTAAACCTTAGCATAGAAGTCTCAGAAAAGATGTCAAGGTTTTGATGCTAACATGAAGTCTCTGAATCGAGTTGTTGGGACATCAAAGAAACGGATAGAATGTTCGACTAACTAAAAGCAAGATTTCCGCTCTTCTGTCTTCCTGCTTTGGATACCAGAGATCTCGGTAGTTATCTGTCAAAATCATACCAAATACCGATGTTGTTTGACAACGTGATTAAATAATCCCCATTTCCCGCAAAAGAAACAAAGATATGATGGATCATCTTTTGACCTTATTGAGACTCAGAGAAATACTATCTTAACTCTCCATTGTACGCAGTTCACCGAGGATCAATTGCTGCACAGGATACAGGGATTTCATAAGTATTGGGATATCATGATGGTCAGGCAATTTGCCCGAAGATCAACGAGATGAGGCTATATCAAACTGCATATCGCATCTTAATCTACTCACTGGCCCGATTCGCCGGGCAGCTGCGATTCGCGAGTGAGAGGGAGAAACTATTAAACTTTTCCGATAAATGTATTCTATCCGTTAACGGAAATCAAATTCTCATAACGAATGCATATTCCGGTTCAACTTTTGAAGTCTTGTTCAACCTGACGTATTGTAGAAAATATAAGTTTTGCTTTAGGCTCGTACTTAGAAAAGTTAATCATTAACTACATGGGCCCTGGCGGCGCTACCTGATTATCGTTAGGAATAAATTGATAATAATAATCAGGTATTATTAGCAATTTAGCAGTATTTACGTGTTTACTGCCTCGGATTATGGCTCTTGGCCATAGATGAAGAGCCTAGAAGACGCCGTTCTGACAAGAACTCGGATGCTAATATTGCCGGAAGAAAAGAAACCAAACCCTATTATGTTTATTTGTTAATATGGTCTTCCTGTATTCTACTATAGTGGCAACAAAGGATTTTGGCGAGCCCTTTAGAATAGAGCTGAGAACGTCCTTAAAGTAGAGGGAAATGGCATGGGATGGTAGAAGTGGATTCTGGCAGAGGTCAAGAAAAATCTTTTATCTTGATACATAGTTGTACTACTTGAACAGCCCCGGTGTGCTCACGCGAATTAAGTCATGGTTATCATTGCAACAGTAACCAACCCGGCGTCGTTATCAATGGTATTGCTGCTTGGCCGAATCCGATTCTATGCAGCTCTTGATAGAAATCCCCAGCTAATCCAGACAGCTATCCATCCATGATATCATCTGACGCCGAGGAGTCTTTCTCTGGCCGACATTAGAATTCCATTCAAGCGCAAACCCTTCGATAGAAGTCTCAAGATCATGAGCCTGAGCTAGCTTACTAACAAGAAATCACCGTCACATAGACAGAACCATGGGCAGATGCAAGGAATCACAGACAGTAACATGAACAACAAGCAACAGTCATACCTCCATCATTCCGAAGGGAGACAGATGGCCTCTAAATTCAAACGTCAACGACAACAGAATCATGGACTAGAATTACGTGCTGAATCATCTGGTTCCCAGATACCCAATCGGTTCTGAGCTGACTGAGACAACAATCGGTCGAGATGAGTCTTTTTGCTAATGCACTATAGGAACGATCGACAAGCAACCAACAGGCGACTCCAACCTTTACTATCCCCAGGTGGCAGGTATCATAGATGACCAATAATGGAAAACAACTCTTCAGTCCGTTACCCCTTGTCACAAGCATAACGACAAAAATCATGCTATGCAGCTCCTTGCTATCTCATAGCCAAGCCAGACCTCGCAGACAAACGAAGGGGCCCGGGCTCATCGACGAGTAACAGCAACGATGAATCACTGGGCCGTTGCGCAAACTTCAAAGGGGTAGCTACTCTCTTGAGTCTTTCTCCATCTTTGGAGACGGGCTGCTTTCCGGCAAAAACGAAGACAATAACAGGGAACGGGATATTACAGTTCTCCATGCCCCGGTGGCATTGGCAACAGTAAATGGGAAACAAGAAGTGTCAACATTTATAAAGTAGATAGATCGGCTTGACCCCGGTTGCCCCCACAAAATGCATTCTTTCGTCTCGTAGATCTAGTCACTGAGACGACAATCCCATTCCTCAATATCACAATGTCCCAGCCACACTATGATACATTAATCATATTAGTCCGCATGATCGACATGACTATCTGCACCGTCGTGAACACTTTTCTTGAGCCGCCATCCCACAGATGAAAGTGTTAGTGCTTTTTCATATAAACTAGGTAGGGTAATAGCTTTTCTGACACATATGTATTTGATAAAATCACCCTTCTTAGATTTCCTTGTTGGAGTTGGATTCGTATCTATGTCCCTAGTGACCTGCAAATATGGGTCGGTTTTGCACGTAGCACTGGGTCTTTAAGATATTTGGTCCGATAGTCTTGTTTCTGTTGGTTCAATGTCTTCGGGTCCCTGGGTTTCGGATTCTCATTAGTTCATCTAAATGGACGAAGACTATCAATCCGAGATGCTTCTTGAAGGAGTGTATAAAGAGATGCAACGTCTGCCGGAAACCGAGAGCAAGAAATCTCATAAATTTGTCTCCTTGAGAGAATAAACTCCGGCGGACGTGAAAGGTACCTAGGTATGGTTATAAATGGTTTTTTTTTTGACCATAGTTGTAACCACAGGCACTCTCTCAGTTGTTTTTCAATTTCAGAATGATGTTTTCCAAGCTCTCTGGGTATAATGTCTTCGGAGTCAAGTGTAAGCCGGAATTTGGTAATCTCTCCCCAACGCACTAAGAGCTCCAATTAGAATAGCCATTCCCTTTCAATTAGTGTCTCGAGCGGCTCTTTTAAATTTCTGCCAAAAAAGACTATCATAGGCTCCTCTATATTGGATACCACGACAATATCAATATCTGAATTATCCTTGCCATGTGATATAGCCTCAGAACATATCAGACTGATATTATCGGTATAGACAACTCCAAGAGTATAGAATACGTCTTTATCGACATCAATCATTGTAGAATAATAAATACTAGTATGCCAGTGGTCAAAGTTCGAACGCTAACGATTGCAAGATTTTCGCTGTACCCGAGACGCTGCCGCCATTGTAAGTTATAATGCGACAACCGTTTCGAGTATCTGTGAAGGCCATCGTCTTAGGCATTGGTCGGGGGAATGGAACAAGCTCTTTGACCGGTGGAGGTGATAGATCATACATAGAGCATGCCTAATTTCAGCGAGTTCGTTTTCTGAGATATTGATATCATACACGTCACGCCTTCCAATACTTAGCTGGCTAATAAAATTATCTGATGTCCAAACATCAGTCTATGGAATCCTAAGAAATAGACGACTTAGCTACGGATGCTAGACGATCGAAAGATAAATTCTGACTATCAGGTTTGTCTATATCACCGAAGTCGGAAGCTTTAAATTTGACGTCGTGGATGGATGTGTCTTGTTCCATCTCGCAATCTTGGGGCATCAGCTGCAATGATAAACTGGAGATATTTGAATGAGCTTTCGCCGTCCTTCTTCTTTTATACTGCATATGGCAGCATCAAACCAATATATGCTTTCTCGGAATCTAGCAAAGAGTTGGATTTTATATCATGTCTCATCATCGATACCAGTGTTTCTGGCTGAGAATATGATGAATATTAATTTCTACGCATGTGAATACTCATCAACAACAACCCATTCAAAATCCCAAGAAATATCTATATTCGCCGGCTCTAATACGTGTCAATAAATTCGACAAATATAGGGTTTGCGCCCTCTTCTTTTGACGATTGTTTTCAGATCTATAGCTTGCTCTGAACCCAACGCAAGAAGGGAGAAATTATCGAATTTAGCACAAGACGGGATAATATCTGCACAACTATAGTTGTTGGCGTCCTTGCGACCAATACCAAGTTGCGTCCTCGCTTTGCTTACTCGACAACGAGTCTTCTCTCTCGCTATCAATGTGTCTCGTCCTGTAGCGCTCTCTCACTGCTATCGCCGGCTCTCCTCATTCGGAAAAAGCCCCTCGAGCAGTAAGCCGGGTCTGGATCTTGCATGTCTATGTAAAGACTGATAATAATAATAATAATTAATTAAGAGATCTCTTGCCTTTCTGTTCTTGCTTGCTGTATCCCTCTCCGGCATCTCCGTCCGTGTTTATCGATAAATTCCTCTTCTGCAACCACTCTAGGCGATGCCGACTGTAATATTTATATAGCGGTTACAGATATGCCCTCCGCCTGCGGCCATCGCCGACATTAGCCTGTTATTGGATGGCAACGATAGCTCTAACAGCGGTCTGGCAGAAGGAACGGGCCAACGGCAATGCCGATGGAACTGGACCTCGGTCACTTGGTGACAAACGGAATAGCGCGGGGTAAGTCTGTCTCTGGCACCACATCTTGCCTACCTCGGTTGACTTGGCATAACTAGTAAAGTCTTATTATGCTGCACAGACCTGAAACTTCTCCTGCAGGAAAAGGGGTTACAGAGAATTCGAGGGAGCTTGAAGGGTCCCGTGTGATGCACCAGCCAGTCGAAGAATCCTATTCGCTTCTGACCGCGCGCGGGGCCAGATGCCACCGACTCTTTGATTATCTCAGTTTCAGACAGCAATGACAGCCATGCTTCATCAGTCCGTGCGTAAGCCTCAATTTTTAGCGTGACGCTACAGCCTTTTTCATTATAGCTTCAACTGTATTAGGAATAGCTTAATACTCAGCTCGCGGCCTTTTGGTGCACATTATTTTTTTATAATAAGAGATAAATTAGCATTATTAAAACAAATCCAAATTGATTGGTTCGAAAAGTAAAGTTATGTACTAAATAGAAGCTAACTTTTAGTGCATATCAAGATGAAGCGGGGAATGATTGATTTTGATTTATAAGTCGTCTGTCATGAGATAACAAACAATAATAATAATTTAATAATAAAGGTTGGAGGCGAGTAAAGAGCAGCCTTTTATCTGTATCTTTGTTGTGTACTCCTATCATAACTCTGACACTGTAACATGAAAGCAGACATATCTCGATGTTAAGTTCCTACTCGCAATTGCCAATTATTAATGGACAACTGCATCAATGTACTATCATACATTCATACATAGTAGTTAACTAGCAGTACATATGTACAACATGCACGGAGTATTTTGATCTATACCCAATGAAATTGCCATGCTTTGAGGCAGCAAGATAGCGAGCTAATTACTTGAGCTTTTACTCTGATACTTATCTTGGAGTCAGCCTTGTTGTCTACATTTTTAATATCAGAGCTCTGCAGCAGGCATATCAAACCAGAGACGGTGTGCGCTCAAAACCCTAGCTCCCAAAGCTTTTTAGGTATCAGTAGCCTGCATATGCTCCATATTCGGTGTGTTTCATCGTCATTGAAAACCACTTCTCCATGATAGCAAATTTCGATTGCTTACATAGAGTACAGCTGCCAGTGTGGCATAGGCCATGTGTCAGATTATGTAGGTATGTATGCACTGTACTCTGTACAACATTAATTCTCCTACATGTGGAGGGAGTTGTGGAAGAAGATTCTCTGTAAATATGTCGTGTATCTCCAAACAAACAACTTTCCTATTATGATCCCAAATAGGTGCCTACTCTATTAGCCAAGTCCGGAGTGACCCACCAACTACTGCGATGTATCTTAGCTCAGGGGGGCCAAAGGGCAAGGTGATATCAGACAAACTAACCATTCCAGACTGCGTATATCCTCCGTGTAACGTGTTCATGAACGCTGTGATATTACAGCATTCCATTTACTTAGTTACTAGGTACTACTGCTCAAGGCTGAACCCGCTGATAGGCACTCAAGTTACTCTTCGTAGTTGATAACAGTACTCTATAAATATCCCTTGATATCTGTTTGTATAGTCAATTCATATCATATCCGAAAGGAGTGTATGTAGGATTTTTGAGACATATACGAAGTACATTACTGTAGATACCATACCCTATCATACGCATTTGAGCCTGTTAACAATTCGTTGCATATCTCGAATTACATAGTAGTATGTAGTACTATACGGAAAAGACCCCCGCACGAGGTACTTCTCGAAATTCGTATATGATAGTATAATCAGATAAAGAATAAGATTTGCTAGAGATCTACTTTGCACATAAGGGACTTACAGCTAATACCAGTCGTGGCCTGGCAATAGGTCTGTATTATTATTGTTATCCTCTTTGGGATGCAAAAGTTCTAGGCCTTTAGCTACATACTCCATGTACAATAGACAAACCATTTCGCGCTCACCGCCGTGGGACAAAGACTCATATGTACATAAGCTGCTTCAGCCTGCCTGGTAGTCTAAAATTAAACTAGTAGGTGGTTTATTAGCCTTGAGGTATTCATTTAATGGCAATATTCTGTCAGAACCTACCGATATCATATCGTAATGCTATGATATACGGAGTATTCCGGACTCCGGAGGATAAACTCATATGGACGATTTCTATGCGATATGATGTATATAGTAGATATACATATATGTAGAGGAGTATTAGGCGAATAATAAATAATAATAGGAATGCATCTATGTGCAGAAAGTTTATGACAGTGCAGGATGCGCCACGTGTACTAAAAGACTACTTCATAGTGGTAGTATCATAGAGCTATTGCGGAAGTTACTACATTGCAACACGATTTAAAAGGAAAGAAGTCAAAAGCACCTACTACCAATATAAAAGCACGGATACATCAAATTATTGGAATTGTTACTCCATACATACCTAAGCCCGTAGTCAAGAGTGAATAAAAGAGCATACTATACTAATAATAGTTTCGTGATAGACAAGGCCAATTATTTCGTATGATGGGAAGTACTATGTAGTAAGCCTGAGCTTACATCCGTTTGGGGCTGGTGCTCTTCCAATGTCATATTCTTCTGATTGGTGTGCTGGACTGACTATTTATATGGTTGAGCTGATTATTGGAAATAACATTAGACGTAGGAGGTACATGATAATAGTAGAGACGACAGACAACATGACTCCGTTTGAGATTTCAAGAAGAATGCTGGGTACGCTGGGCCTGAATTTCGGGACATTGATTCTATGTATGATACCTACAGTAGATATGCTGCTATACGAATAAAGTTATTTTTGTTTTTTTTAAAGGGTTTCCCGAAAACACTCTGTGAAGCAGTCCGTATACCTAGGTAATAAGTATAGTCCGTGCCTTTCATCTAACGCAAACTTCAAAGATAAAAGGTTTAGAAACAGAGGAGGTTCAAAAGCTTGTTTTTACTAATGATGAAGTGTCCTTGATCAAAAGAACCTATGGGGCAATCTTATTCAATTCAAGTTTGTTGGTCCTCGTCCGGGAACGCATACTAAGTACCTAATGTGCGCCTATGAAAGGCTATGTATGATATGATAACCACACCGTTAAGGTCACCGGGAAAGCAGCCTGAGCTAAGATTGAGCCTGAGGTCCACTAATCCAGGGTCAAGATGCCCGGACTCTACTATTATCGATGCCAGGCTGAAATAATAGCGCCGTAGCGAACGGAATCTAGTGGTTTTATCGGCCTGCAGAGTGCAGTGCGGGGATTTTTGGGCCTCGTGTTTCTGGTCAGCTGCTTGAACGATGATATCATATGTAGCAATGATGATAAGGAGTTCTCGGTACAGTGCATGGTCTGTTTGACTGCGTTACAGCTTCGTCGATCTGACAATATGGTGCCTTGTGTTTGAGGAGGATTACTCTTACTAATTAACAGTATCACTGTTCAGAAAACCAACAAGTGCTCGAGTACCAGCTACATATCAGGTCATTCATACTTTTAGGTACTGACTATGACTATCATAGTATTGTATACTACATACAACAATCTTCAGCAAGGCGCATGCATGGCCAAACGTCCCGAACCTAGCTACCTACTAGAGGAAGGACCGACTCTCCAAGAAAATCAAGTATCCTACGTTGGTAGTATGATATGATACATACATAGGATTAAAAATGGCATATTTCAATGGAGGTGCGGCGAGCTCGATCTACATAGGCATGGGTTTTGTCTCAAGGTGAGATCTCATACTAATCTCCATGTGGCCGCCCTGGAGACTAAACTTGTCTAAGTCATACTTTGCGTACATACATATGATACAGGTACTCGTGCGAAAAAAAAGCTTCTATACCTGTACATAATAGTCTATAGTATAGATTGGGATGATGAAATCTTGAAATTTGAAATTCAAGCCAATTTTGAAATATTCTGAAATTATTTCCCCCATACAAAATTACCACCACTATAATAATGGTTCAGCCTGTTCAGGTGCAGTGAATAACTAACCTCGGAATCAAATTGTCAATAAAGAACCTTTACGTAGTCGAGCCAACTGACCAATCATAGAGGGTCACTGAAAAATGCTGCCTTACGCAATGGATTGCACTTGAAATTTCAGAACTTCAATATTTTTGGGTGAAATTTGCGAAATTTCAATTTCAAGCAGAAAGTGAAAATTTCCCATCCCTAGGATGAGGCAGTTTCACGTGATGGCGCGTTTCATCTTCAATCTGTCTCTTTCTTCTTCCTTGATCAGGGTCTCACACGAACAGAAGCGCTGGCAAGGCTGGGTTACTTTTATTTATTATTAGTCTTGAGTCCTGACAGATGACAGACATCTGTTTTGGCGCATCTTTTAATATGTAAGGTAGAATGTATATATACTCCGGTAGTACCTACACATCTATCTACACGAAAAGTATACGTAGAGCACTCATATAAATTAGTGAAGAATAATTCATCATATATATATGGAATAATATTTTATAGAGTGGCTGTTCGAACCATGGTTCAGGATAGTGGTGATATGAATGTTTTGGGGGGTATGTATTATTAATATAATAATCATTCCAAATTACTACTATCATACTACTACTACTACTACTACTACTACTATGATATTATTACTATAATCACATGTATGATAGTAGTATATAAGTTTGAGACAGCCTGAGCAGGCCGGACGAGACCCACACAAATTGCTGGGATCTGGAGGATATCTGAGGATTCTAGATTCTTTCCGACATGGGTCACGAAGGTTGGTCAAAATGCATCCCTATGTATGATATTATGGATTCATTCCGGTTCCAAACAAACGGTTATTCAGATGATGCTGCTCCCCTTCGATCGATTACCGAGAACGGAGTACGGAATCTGGAGCATATGGAGCATTTATAACCAAGGGTTGGGGCTCGACCAGCCTCTTCTTTTGTCTTCCCGTATCCTTCCGTCGCGGACCCTACCTATTGTTGAGCCGGGCAAGAGGAGATCAAGGTCAAGGATCCTATCAACAATCATACCTAAGGTATAAAAGAATCGTCAGTAGGGTGGATACTCCTAAACCCACCTAGTATAGTGTGTCCTGATCGAAGCTTCGAAAGGGATCGACAGGTTGGAGTTATCATAGACCTAGTTAGCATATTATTATTAACATATCGTTGATTACTGCGTACAGAAAATCGATCTTGCCATCTGCAGCTGAGGCACATGGGCAGTCTGAAGATATTGTTGCTTGCTGCAGTGCGCTGCTTCCTTAAAAGTTCTTCATCCTTGTTTTTTTTTTTTGTTTTTTTGTTTAAGTTCTGGTCAACAACAGATAGATGGTACTCTACTCTATACATAGAGTAGTGGGATCAGGGAACGAAATCATGGGGGCGCTTGGTCTGCGGGGGAAGATCGCAGGGAAGTCCTTGCGTTGCGCGTTTGGCCGTCGTCACAGCATGGCACGGAAGCCCGGATAATAATATTATTCATGGTACATATGATAGACTTGTAGATCTCAACTCTGTTGAAACAGAAAGAAGGAAGCGATAGAGTATCATATAGGTATCTAATATGCATATGCATATGTATGCTTCTCTGTTGGTATCATATGTAACTATGTCCTTCACTGGTAACACGTACAGCTAGTTAAAGTTATAGTTAAGTGGGGCACCTAACTAAAGGATGCGGTGTTACTAGTGAAAGGGGTATCACATACAATTATAATGCCCTAGCCTAGCTGCGGTCGTCGGCAATCAACAATCTGAGGGATAAATTATAATTGATATATGGCTTTTTTTAAACTAATAATAATAATTACATATGATAGGCATATACCGGCACATCATAATGTACTAGGGATTGTCCCCTCTGCAGGTACATACCAGATATGCGGGCTAGTAGTAACTTAATCATCTATCTATCAGATGTGTATAGGTACACGTAACTAGTTAGGCACATACGCATAGTAGCGGCATAGGCATACGAACTTGAAGGAAGGATATCATATGATAGGTAATGTATATGCTTGCTTGCATGAAGGAAGAACTGCTCAAGAGTCAAGTATTTACCAGATTGGGCAAATACTCTTGTTTCGACTTTATGTACAGTACGTCTGGTCGAGCCTCATTCTTTCTTTTCTTATTGGCTCTTGTATACATTAGGTAGGGAGAGAGTCAATCCCCCACGTTATGTAAACTCCTGGATGTTTATTATTATATTACTATCATATGATATGTATTGAGGCGTGGGCGGAAGAAATTATTATGATATGATAGGTAGGTATCATACTTTCTTCCTTCCTCTAACGGTTATTAATAATACTCCGCAGTGACTATTTGGGATTCAATGGCTTGACCTTAACTGTGACCTAGCGTTGGCGTCGACGCTATATACCTAGGTCGGGACAGCACGGCTATGATATCTCTTGCATCGCGCTTCGACGCCTCCTTTCTTTTATTATTAGTTAGGTATTTTCCCTGAATGCAGAAGCAGATGGATGAAGCTATTTAAGCGATATGATAACGCGAACTGGCTATTAGACCCAAAGTTGCTTTCCTTTTTTTTTTGTATGATAGCTATCTATGAAGGTATGAATAGGTAGGCTATTACGCTTTACGCTTAGGTAGTGTCGGTTCGCCATTGGTTACCCCTGGTCAACCAACAACCTTGGAACGCTTGCTGGGTCCTTTACTAGTAGGGTTCAAGTGGATTATTATATATTATAATAATTATATATATATATATATATTTTTTTTGAGCTGAAGAAGGAAAAGGAGAAAGAAAATAATCAGTAACATTCGTCTATTCATTCTGCTGAAGAGTTGTGGTATGTAGTAGAATATATGTCAAATTATATAGTATTTAGTAATGCCATATCATAATAAAATTATTATAATCCTTCTTCTTACTTCGGGATGTTTGCATATATGTATGTCTAGTGTCTAGTACATATGCAGACAGTAGTAAACTACGGAGTACATAAAATACGTTCCGCAACCGTGCTCATAAGAAAGTACCTACCGAAATACCTATGATACATGTACTTCTACGGTGGACGGAAAGAGGCCTCGTCGCAGCCATCATCCCTATAACTTCCACAACGTTGAACAACTGGACAGCCGCCTTCCTGCGCTTCTTTTTCTGTATGCTTCACTTTCCAGACACCCGGTTCCTTCCTTCTCCTCCTCATCATCCTCTCCTCATCCTCTTCCTGCTCCTTCTCTTTCTCCTCCCCTTCTTCCCTGCTCGTTCCTGTGGCTCAGTAGTGAAGAGGCTGTTGTCGTCAGCAATAATAATACCCGTCCCTGTCAGGGAGCCAAAAATCCAACAAACCACCTTCTCAGCATCAGACTGACAGACAGACGCGAACCTCCATCGTCGTCTCCTTCGCTCGTTTTCCCCACCTCCTCCAACGCTCTCACGGTCGCCGGGCGACAGCGATTCTCTTTTTTTTATTTTTTTATTTTTTTATTTATTTTTTTGGTATACTGAGTACGGTTGTCGCTCTTTTGCTCTCTTTCGCTTTCTTTCCAACTTTCTGCCTCAACTCGGTTTTTGCGCTCAGGGGCAGACTCTTCCAGGTCGTTTGATGTGGAGGAGACCCTTATAGTCCGATCCGATGCAGGATACCTTCATAGGTCGTTATTGCACAATATATAATATATATCCTATCTATATATCTATATATCTATCCGTCTAGATATTGCCTACGTTGAGGGCGTCACGAACTTGTCCTCATCGTAAGCTCAACAGGTGACACCGTCTTTTGCCATTGTGGCAGCTTCCCTCCTTAGTTCTTTCGCCCTGCCAATAAGCGTTACACTGTACACTTCTGTGCGCGAAGACGTGTTGTGTTGCGTGTTGTGCAATATAGCCACTAGGGTATATGGTTGGATCTACCATCTGGAGTGTTTCTTGTATTCTAATTCAATTTGTGGTACATTGTCCCTTTCAGATCCTTCTTTATTCTGTTTTTTGGTTCTGTCCATTTTGAACAACGGTTGTGCTGATATCCGCCGGTGATCCACCCAGGTTCACAATCACTGCCGTTACCCACCTCTTCAGCACTGCGTAACATTGGATGCTTTCCTTTCCTGTTTCGGTACCGGTGCCTGCTAGTGAATCAGTTGTGGTTTGGGAACCTGTCATCGCTTTTCATATGAAACTTCTCCGCTTTACCCATCGGCGAGACGACTTCAACCCAACAACTTCACGTTGCCAGGCCAGCCTAATCGAAGTCACGTTTCCTATCCTGTGCTGAACATTCCAGAACCACAACCTTTTGAATGCCGCGCAGCCCTCAATATTGTCAGGTATTCGACTGACGTGCCCACCGGACTTCCTCTGGGCAAGGAACCATATTTCAGCTGGAGTTGAACTTGGAAGCTATACTCTCACGGAAAACTTGTTGTTTGAAAGGTTTTGCTGCTTGCCTCCTGGGAGCTGGATTCCTAATGATGGCAGCCGTGGATGTTCCTGCGTATCCAGAGTCCTCTATGGACCAGGATGATATTGCTTTTCCATGCAAGGGGTGCGGAGAGGTAGGCTGTCTTGGAATCTGCCGATGCGGTTCTGGAGTGTTCATGGCGCTAATCTGTGTCTACTTTTCTGTTCTAGATTCTTGACGAAGGGAAGGCTTTCGAGCTTGGTATGTCCTGCTTCCGCTCTCACTTTAATGGGATGAGTCTAACTTGAAAGCCCAGCCGGCAGTAGGTGGCATATTGACTGCTTCCGTTGCACCACATGTGAAACTCTTCTTGATTCCGATGCGCACCTTCTACTCCTGGGAGATGGCTCGTTGATCTGCAACAATTGCACTTATAGTTGCAGTTCTTGCGGGAGCAAGATCGAAGACCTGGCGATTCTCACAGGTGACCAGGCTTTTTGCGCCAACTGTTTCAAATGCCGCAACTGCAAGAACCGAATAGAGAACCTGCGCTATGCCCGGACGTCTCAGGGCATTTTCTGTATGGACTGCCATGAATCTCTAATGCAGAGACGGCGCAAGAAAAATCGAGCTGCTCCCCAAGCCAAACGAGCCAATCCAACCGGAATAAAGCTGGACAAGTCTTTACCCTCGCTTCCGCAGAGCGCTGGACCAGACACAGCCCTCTCGCGAGAATCAGAGAAGGAATCGGCCAAGACATATCCCACCTCACCGGATGGATCAGCACGAAGCCGTGTACCGGATTATTATACACCTTCCAATAAACGGCACAGTGAAGAGTCGCCGGTGCATCAACCTGGTTCTCAAGGTGAGGAATACTAGGCCGAGGCACGTGTTAGTGTTGGGGCTAACGATAGAGGGTTTAGACAATATCATACTCCCTTCGAGCACGTATCGGGGTAATCGTCATTCAGTCTTGTCTAACAGATCTGATGTGGATGGAGGCGATGAATTTCTGATACCCGTTGCGTTTGATCCAACCACCGAAGAGCCGCCGCCCCGTGCCATGATTCAAGAAAACGTCCATCCGATAGAGGATGTTCGTCAACGCGACCGCGTCGGCAGTACCAAGTCTGGCGCATCGTCGCTCAAACTGTCGTCTGACAGAAGTGAGTCTTTAGCAGAGACGTCTCCCCCGCACATTGCATACCAAGAAAAAGGGCGCCAGCTCAGCGACATCGACCCGACTCGTTGGAGACAGGATGGCCCCGTTAGCGGAAGTGGGTTGGTGACCGCTGATCGAACCCGTCCGCGAGATGTGTCCACCTCCCAAACTGCTTCACATAGAGTAGATATTCATGATACGTTTAAGTTACAGGATCCCCCCAAGGGAAGGAAGTCGGGATCAGCACGCAGCTCGAAATCCGATCTTCTAGCTGCTAAGGGAAGTATGTCTGGATCAACTGCGAGCTCCCCAGATATCAGCAACGTTAGGAATTCGCCCGGCAAGGATAGCTCAAGCGCAGACCCAGCGGTCTTGGAGAAAGCCGTTCTTCCAGATGGAATTTCTGAATCCCCACGGCTATCAAATGAACTAGGGCGACCTACTGAAAATGGAACAGCAGAACCAGCGCGAGCATTCGTGTCACCTGCTCCAACAATGCACCCTAAAAGAGGTGATTCGCTCGAGGATAAATTGTATCACACCATTATTCGGAAAGAGTTAGGAAGTTCACAAGGGAGGTCGACGTCTAGCCAGTGTGAAGGTGGTAATGATACACCTGCCTCTGTCTCTACCGTTTCTAGCAGTCAGCAGATGGATAAATGGGAGGAACCTCCCAAGGTAAAACCGTCAGGGGATATTGAATCACTGACTCAAAAACACATTGATCCTATGCCTACGGGGGACGGGCCTCCGGATATGGCTCCAGAGATGGCTCCGGAGATGCAGGCTCAATCACGCTCCCAGCATGGTCGGAATGCATCCATCAGCATCCCGCAGTCGGAACGGCCCGCGGATGCAAACTCTTTGCCGTCGTTGTTACGATACAGCGCCGGAGGTGATTTTTCTATGGATGAAGATATGGCCCGCATTTTGGGAGCTGATGAAATCTCAAACTCCCAGAACGCAGAGTCATTTCTGCGGCGCGTTTCAAATTCGGTACGCCACGGCCGAAGCTTCAGCGATAAAGGATCGCGCTTCGCCAAGGAGCCAAAATGGCCTAAATCGCCCGTGAACGGTGTGGCATTTGGTCAGGTAATTAGCAGTCCTAGCAGGAGCTCTCCAGACCCTAGTGAGGAAGTGAGCTGGTTGAGGAGTGAGATTCGTCGAGAGCGTCAACGAGTGATCGAGAGAGAACAGAAGATATCGGAACTTGAAGCAGCCCTAAATTCAGTCGCCGAAGTGAAACAAGTTAACACGGAGCTCCGAGAGAAACGTTCCACCATGGTTGTTCTAGATGCTAGGAAAGAGATTGTTCTTCGAGAATTGTCGGTTTTAACCGAGCACCTTGAAGCAGAGAAACACGGTGGAGCGCCCATGGACTTGGGCAAGCTGACCAACAACGTGATACGGAGATTTGCTGAGTCTCTTCAGCAGTTGAAGGATTCCTTCGCCCCTCAAATTGAGGAGCTAATGCAAAAGCGCAACGATATGGTCGAGGAACTTGCCAACCTGTCTCGCATGAAGGATAAGAGTTTCCAGGAATTTGAGCAGCTTTCGTGCAAAAATGCACAGCTAGCCGAACTCAACAACGAATTGGTGCACCAGATTCAAGGACTTTATAAGGCCAACTCTGGTCCGGGCGAAGCCACTCGTGCCAAGAATGGGCTTGGTCTTTCCAAGGAAAAGTCGGCGACATCCACCGAGGTTGTGAAGACGTCTTCTCATGACCTTACTATTTCTTCCGCAACTACTCAACAAGAAGATGCAGAATCCGCAACCGTTGTTCCCGGACCACAGGTTGTCAGCATCCACAAAGGCCAACCGAGAAAATTCTGGAAAAAAGGTGGCCAAACGGTCGCCAAGGGTGTCGCCAAAGGTCTTAAAGGGGCATTCTTGTCCGGCGAACATAAAGATGTTGTAGCTTACCATTCAACTACGGCTTCCCAAGATAGCGCCGCAAGTCTGCCCAGATCACAAACTCAGGATCCGAGAAGTCAGGGATTTGGTTTCTTTGTGAATCAAAGGAAGCATGGTATGTCGAAAATGCCGCCGTCTGGTAGCTCTCCTGCATTGGCCGAAGCCGCTGTTTTGGCTCCTGCTGCTGGTGGTATGTATAGTGGCCAAATGAGTTTTCTATTTTTTTTTTTTTTTCAGATGCTAATTTGCCACTCTCTGCTTAGCCCTATTCGGTACTGAACTTGAACAACGCTTGGAACAGGAGAAGTGCATCATTCCAGCCATTGTCACTCGCTGCATTCAGGAGGTCGAACTCCGAGGTACGCTGATAGCATTTCGATCACTCTTTTCAACTTCATTCCGTTTACTAACGCAAGCTGTCTACCAGGCATGGATGTTGAAGGTATTTATCGAAAATCCGGAGCTGCTTCAGTCGTCCAAGCTATTCGGGAGGGGTTTGAGCGTTCTCCTCTAGACTACGATATCTCGGACCCTGATCTCGATATTCATGCTGTGACCTCAGCTCTTAAACAATACTTACGAAAATTACCAACACCTTTGATCACGTATGAGGTTTATGATCAGATCCTTGATTCCAATGAAATGACCTCTCCCTCTGCTCGCGTGGAAGCGTTAAGACGCAGCTTGAATAACCTCCCGCGAGTCCATAAGGATGTGCTCGAGTTCCTTGTTTTCCACTTGAAGCGCGTCGCTGAACACGAGAAAGAAAATCTTATGAGTAGCATGAATGTCGCTGTTGTTTTCGCACCCACCATCTTGAGACCAGAAACCTTGGCCCGCGAAATGACCGATGTTCAGAGGAAAAATGAGGCTCTAAAGTTCTTAATTGACAACTGCCAGGAGACTTTTATGGAGATGTAAACTTTGTCCCTTGCAGTTTCCTATCGTCAGGTCTCCTAATCACCACCCCAGCGGATATTTTGCCTCTAGGACTCTAATGGACTGTTGTATTCTGGCGTTTGGAATTGGAAATTAGCAGGGTTCTCGTACCAGCAAATGTTTTCTTGAGTGTCTACGTTATTATCATTCTATGTTTTCCAGCAGGGGATTTATATGCGTCAAGATCCCATGAATCCGTTGCTGACGGACCAGCAGTTACTTTCGTGGAGCACTCGTCCATCTTTTCCGGCGAGTCTTCATGAATGGATCCTATTCCCATACATGTCCCCAATTCTCATTGTAACTCTTTTTAAATTTGAGATCAGCAGGTCCAGGTGCTGTTATAGGTCTTAACGGGGGATTCTTTCTGGGAGTTCTTTTTCCAGAAATCTTGTTTGTGCTCATGACTATACCCCTGTCTATTGAAGTGTTATTCAGGAAGTTATTTTTATTTTTCCTTTTTTTATTTATTTTTCCTCCATGGACTTTGTCATTCGGGATACCATTTCCGCCTTTTCAGCAGTGTAGATTTTGCTCTCAGCCTGGCATGGGGATGGCCTTTTGGATATGGAGTATGGGTTTTACATAACCATGCTGGGGATGCGCAGTATGTACATATACATAAACACAAGCCTACCTAGGTACATGTGTGCAAATATTATTGTATGCATACTTCTTTCTTATTGTAAGAGTCAGTGAGTAGTGTCCTGCTTCATCTTCAAAGCTGCATCCCTCCAATTTTCGTGCGCTATACAGTGTGTCTGATATTTTGGGAGGTTTGCTACAATTTCTAGAAGACTAGAATAAAGATATGGGTTCCTATCCAGACCAAGTGGGAAATGGGGGAAAAAACGGCCCAGCATTCAAAAAGTGACATCACTGAAATCCAGGGCGCGCCGAACCACAGTAGGGCTGTGTTCATCGTCATAGTCCGTGATGTCTTCGCCTCCACCAGCGGTCGTTAACAGATCGGACACTATCCGTTTGGATGCTTCTCTCGCTGTCATTCAGTATGTAAGCGGGTTTGCGTCAAGCAATTTTGCATGCAATGCAGATCATCATCATCATCATCATCATCAAACGGAATACTTACCGGGAGTTTTCATGAGTCTGCTTTGTGGGATATGAAATTGCATTGTCTTGGGCGGGCTCGCGCCCATATCACCAATGTTGTCGAGATCATCCAAATCATCATCGTCGTCGTCGCTATCCCAGACTGTCTTCTTTGCTAGTGTCAGCGTCTTGCGCGGAGTGAGGCCGCGAAGAATGCCCGACTTTGGCGTAACCCGACTTTGACTTTTGCTGCTCGTGCTCGTGCGGCGCTTGCGGCCGGCGGTTCCTGGTGCTCCTGCGCCTCCTGTCTTACTCTTCTTAATGGGGGAGGCAAAGATCTCATCATGGAGCTTTGGGGCTTCCATCTCTGGGCTGGAAATTGGAGAGTCATCGAACACATATCCATATCTCCCGGACGATTTGGATTTAGGAGTGATCACGTTGAACTTGTTATTAGACCGGCCGTATCCTTTGCCAAGTGGTGTAGCTTGGATGCGGTACGTCTTGTCCAGAACGCGGTGTAAAACTGGATCTCTTGGCTTCTGGTTTGCGTTTGCTTTCCTAGCTGTTGAGAGCTTGATGTTAGAAGATGGAGGGACAAATGGCGAAGACAATGGCGTATCGGATAGTCTGCCTCTACCGGCGAAGGCTTTTCCTGGTGTTCTTGGTGCCGTATCGTGGAACGTAGATACAGTTTCGCCTTCCTCAACCCTTCCCCCCCGTCCGAGAGATTCCTGGGGTGACGGGTATGCAATGGATGCTGATGATGTCAGCTCCTCATCCGGTCTTTGTGTTCGGTGAGAATGAGGTCGTGGCGTGCTATGTGACGGTGATAGGCTGAGCGACGAGAGATCCAGATCCTCATCCCGGCGATCAAGGCCAAGATGCTCTGAAGATGGGGTTTCATATGACACGGCCTCATCGAGACTAGTGTGAGTAGTATTGGTCGATTCTTCCATCAACGTCTGCTCGTGCTCCGTATCATCCTTGGGCTGATCCTCATATCCTGACAACGACACATTCGCACTGGCCTCGAAGAATTGTTTCCAGAACTGAAAAGGCCATGCTCGTCAGCATGCAATTCCTTTTCTTTTTTTCTTTCTCCTTTTTCCCTTTGTTCCCTGCAATGCGATCTCTACCGACCTTTGCGCCGTCCCAAACCTCCCTAGAGTGCTCCGCATATTGTTCGACCAGCGGAAGGATGCTCGTTGTGACAATGCGATGTGCTCGGCTAAAATTGCTGTCAATCTCTAGGCCAACGCGTCAATCAGTCTGAAGTCTTCGCGTCTCAATAATGAGAACGGTTTAAATTTTACCTTGCAGCGTTAAAGTGATCGATTGCTCGAGCTTTTCCAACTCCTCAGTCAGAGTTAGATTTCGCGGTGCAGCTGGAGCCGGAGCACGGGACATCTTTGTTGCCACAGAGTGTCTTTGCTCAAGTCCCAAGGCAGGAATCGCGACGCTTGTTCAAGTTGATGCATCAGAAACCGGATGAAAGGCGCGATAAGGGCTGTTGTCATCACGTGTCGTCGGCCCCTCATGCGGGCTTGGAAGAACGCCTCAATCGTAAGCCCACCCCCCAAGGCAGCGTAGTAATTGTTCCTGTTTGTTATCATAAGCCCCCTTCTTTTCTTGCAACATATATCACCCTTTCTTCTTTCTTTTTTTCTTTCTTTTCCTTTTCATTCATTCCTAGCACTTCAACACTATCTATCTCTCTTATCCTGAATCTTATCATTCGGCTCAGAATAACAGAATAATGCCAGCCACCTTAGCCAAAGGTGAGTTCCCGACAGGTGTCTCGTACGAGGCGGCAAGGCTGCAGTAGTGTTTTGCCATAAAAGCTCATGTTTCGTTGCTGGTGTTACAAGCATGAATTCCGTGTCTAACCGGATTGCAGGCATCATTATCACCGTTTCCGTTCTCGTTGCAGCTGGCATCGCCGTCTACGAGAGCCCTAAGGTTCGACAATGGATGAACACCTCCCGTCGGAAGATTGCGATTGCCCTTTATAATTTAGGTGACGAAATTCACCCTCACGATGCAACTCCACAGGACATTTCCATGGTTGAAGAGGTTGGTGAGGCTGCAGAGGAGCGGAGACGGAGAGTCCGGGAAGAGATTATGCGCCGGGCTAGTCTCGCAGCAATCAGTCAGGAGAGGAGGTCGACCACCGCAAGTTTCGAGTCTCTCGTCGACAAAGACGGCCACTTGAAGCATGATGCCTCGGGGGATAGTGACCAGGCGGTTGCTATGTCCACGGCGCTAGAAACCAGTGATTCTCATGGTATCCTTAGACATAACGGTCAAGCTGACCCTGATCGTCTCACCGAAAGACGCCTGCAGGCTCAAGCGGAGCTTCTTCGGGCCATCGACAGAGATAAAATACACAGTTCCCTAACGTCAGAGGTGTCTTCTAACCATCCCTCAGAGTCTCTCGTTGATCTTACACCCACTTCGGAATTCCCAGCTGCGGGAAATGACGTGGTGGCGCACACAGATGGTAATCAACAGCACCAGCAACTTCTAGCCCAGTCCGAATTCTTCTCCGTTGCTTCAGGGGCTTCGTCCGAACACATTGCTCGCCCGGATTCTCCATTTTTTTACGCCCATCCAGATCTCTCCGTTGTCCATAATAACACCAACCCCTTCCCTAGTCACCATCTAGATGTATCATCCACTTCTTCCATCCCGGGAAGTCTCAGCCACATCGAGCAAGGCACCACGGAGTATTTATCTGATGACACATTGAGCGACCTGGGACAGCCGGGCGCAGGCGTGGCCACTCCGGCCAGTTGGTCAGAAGTTGGTAGTGTGATCAGCGGGGATGATGACCACCACCACTGAGCAGTAGCATTAAACCGGATATTTACAATTACCGCTGACTAGTTTTGACGGAGGATCTGTTTCCATATCCCTCCGGAGAAGACGGGTGAGTAGAATTATGTCTCCGCTTTGCAACTCCATATAATATATATGCAGCGGAAAGAAGGGTTACCGTTATAACCATCGGGTTGGCATAGGGGCTTAATTTCTGCCACCTGGAGGCCCGTTCACCTAATATGCATCCCTCGCCTACTACGCTTCTTTGAATGAATTGGTTTAAGTAGGTACTACGGACATGGTTTGGATAGGAAATGGGAGGCGCCATTGGTGTTTTTGTCTATCTTTTGCAGTGCAAGAAACGGGCTTTTTTGTACTTTTCATGTTTGTAGTGGCTTTGGTGATTTTGTCAAGGGTGGAAGTATCCGTGTTCAGGAGTTTAACTACTGAGGAATCTAGAGAAGATATCCCATATAATAATAAGTTATTCTTCACCTAGAAATACATGCAAGAAATATGAAAGAACCCGATATACTATCATACCTATTATTATTATAGACATGTACTACATACCTACTAGTTACTAGAAATTTCTCGAAGCGACTGGAGGTGAAGCATTAATAATCTACTATTATAATAATAGTAATACCTACTGTATGTATTTATAGGAAAGATGCCCTCGGGTCGTTTTTATCCCGCCTCACCCTTATATTAATAATTCAAGTCTGAGCACTACAGATATATCTCTTTCTTCTCTCTTTACTTCGATCCCCACCGATCTATCTTGCGTTCAACTCTGCAATCCAATTTTTCCGCCATGTCGGATTTCGAAAACGACGTCCCGGAGGAGGATATTATGGTTCCGAATCAGTCTGATGATATCGCGGATGATGATGATGATAATGATACAGATGATATCACGGTCATAGTCTACCACCACAGCTCGCCGCACACCTTCACACTCCCATCCGATTCCAGCCTCCAGGATCTCTCATGGGCGATTTCGTCCGAGCTTCGCATCGCGCCGGAGAACCAGAAGCTGTTGATCACGCCCAAGCCGGGGCTCCAGAAGCCACCGTTCCCGACGACGACGCGGATCGCCGACTCCCTGCCGCTCTCCTCTCCCAAGTTCAAGATCGTCCTCCTGGGTAGCCAGACCGGGGAGATCGAGGAACTGAACTCGGCCGTCTCCCGGGGCCGGCGACGACTGGAGGCTCGCAGCGCCAGACCGCCGCCGCCGTCGCCGGTGGTCCGTCGGCGACCGGGAGGAGGAGTCCATACGCTCTCCTCGCCGTCGACGGGGACGTACACCTTCCATCGGCTGCTCCCGCTCTCCTATCTGGCCCATTCGGAGCGCAGTCTTGCCTTTCTCGCCCGTCTGCGCGACGACCCGGGGATCCGCGCCGCCATGGCGAAGCACCGGTTCTCGGTGCCGGTCCTGATGGAAATGGACCCGGCCCTGCACACGACGCACGAGTCGCGCACGCTCGGCCTGAACCGCAACAAGGGCGAGGCCATCGAGCTGCGGCTGCGGACCGACGCCTACGACGGATACCGCGACTACCGCACCATTCGCCGCACGCTGTGCCACGAGCTGGCGCACTGCGTCCACAGCGAGCACGACCGCGCCTTCTGGGACCTGACCAAGCAGATCGAGACCGAGGTCGAGCGCGGCGACTGGACCCGCGGCGGCCACAGCCTATCGCGCGAGGAGTTCTACAACCCGGACGACTGGGAGCGCGAGAGCCAGCGGCAGGCCGGGGATCTCGTCGACCATGGCGGCTGGAACGGGGGGGAGTTCGTCCTCGGAGGCGGAGGCGGAGGCGGGGCGGCGGCTGCCGAATCCGCTGGCCTCAGTCGGAGGGAGATTCTGGCCCGCGCGGCGGAGGACCGGCAGCGGCGGAGGAGGGAGCATCAGAGCGGCGGACAGGGCGGAGGAGAGGGGGATTCTGCTCAATGATGATATCATAATAATAATAATAAGAAAGAACCGTGACGACGACGACGACGACGACGACGACGATATCTGCATCTGTTGAGCGAGATTATATTCTTATCCCTTTCGATTCGCTATGATGTCTCATATCATACCCCCATCTGTCATACATACGGAGAGAGATATACATATTTTTATATATTATTGTGTTTGTATGTGTATTACAATTATTATCATAGCTTGATGGTAGCAAATCTCTCTTCTTTCTTTGTCGCGTTGTTAATTAGTAGTTATTATTCATTGTATCATAAGGAGAAGTGGAAATCGTAGGATTGGAGTTCAAACAATATATATAAACATGATGGCGGAGTATTCATTTATTGTTTACCTATCGTAGTACTCGTTCTTGATCTTTTCTATCGTCAACATAAGTCTGTCTGAAAAGCCGCTATTTTACAGATATACAACCAAACCACGTTCTTTTTCAAATAAATCAAAAAAATAAATCAAACCTGCTCATTCACCAGCAACCCGGCCATCCCCTGTCCGGTACCAATACACATGCTCGTGATCAGCACCTTCTTTTTCGTGCGGCGTGCCTCGCTCAGGATCGTGCAGATCTGGCGTGCGCCCGTCGTACCGAGTGGATGGCCGAGGGCGATGGCACCGCCACACGGGTTGACCTTGTCCGCATCAAGCCCCAGCGTGTTGACGCAGTACACCGCCATCGAGGCGAAGGCTTCGTTAATTTCGAAGATGTCAATGTCCGCCTTATGCAGGTTGAATTGGTTGAGGAGTTTGGGGATCGCGATCGAGGGTCCGATCCCCATGATGCGAGGTGCCACGCCAGCCACGGTGGCGCCGCAGAATTTCCCCAGGATGGGCTGGTTGAGCTCGATGGCTTTGGAGCGGCGCATAAGCAGGACGGCGGCAGCTATGTAAATAGGATGAATCAGACGTAAAACTCCAGGTTAGTGGAAATAACAGCGTTACCCACCTCCATCGGTGACTTGGCTTGCATTCCCTCCAGTTGTCTTATTTCCAAATTGTGGGAACGCCGGCCGGATCTTGCCCAATGCCTCGACGGTCGTCCCATGCCGGATACCCTCATCCTTCGTGAGTGTGACGGTCTTGCAATCTCCCGTCTTTGGATCCTTAACTGTCGTCGTGATGGGGACGATCTCATCGTCAAACCAGCCGGCCTTCTGGGCAACCTCAGCGCGCCGAAACGACTCAGCAGCGAACTGATCCTGCATCTGGCGGGAGATATTAAAATCATCTCCCACATTCTCCGACGTCTGACCCATGGGTTGCAAACAATCCCTCGCCTCTGGGGCCTTCATAATCTCCTCGTGGAAGGACAGCGGCCTGCCATAATCCGCCGCGCTCATGGACTCGGCGCCCATTGCGAGTCCGACGTCGATGGCACCCAGACGGATCTGGTTCGCAATGTCGTGCACGGCTTTCAGACCAGACGAGCAGAACCGGTTCACGGACGAGGCACCTGCAGTATGGGGGATTCCAGCCGCCAGGGCCGCAGCGCGGAGGATATAAGCGGCTTTGTCGTCGCGGACCTGCCGTAGAGAAGCTGTCAGTTCGACAAGTTTCCAATTGCACGGATATGAGTAGGTAAATGTACATTTCCCAGACAAACATCCTCAATCAGGGCTGGATCCAGCTTCGAACGCGCCACTACCTCCTTCAACAACGCAAAGACCATGTAATCAAGATCGGTGTCCTTAAAGCCGCCTTTGCTGGCCTTCGCTAGCGGGGTCCGCAGGGCCAGCGTAATAACGACATCGTCGGGGTTCTTCTGCGTGCTAGAAAAGTATTCAGTATAGTAATTACCTCGTAGGTAAAATGAATTGCATTCATAAGACTTGCCACTTGTTACGCACTTACATAGCAGAAACACCACTACCACCACTGTTTGGGCTCACAGCGGACGCTGTTGGCCGCAGCTGGTTAAGAATAGAAGACAAACGCTCCGTAGCCATGATTTAAATATTCAATTGAATTTCATTAAGCATTGGAAGTAACTAGACAGACAAAGAGCTATATGATATAGTAGTAGGTATAGAGGAAATAGAAGCGCGAATAAGATCAAAGAATACCTATTTATATACTAGAGCAAGACAGCCACTAGCAGAGTTGCCGAGGTTCAAATAGCTTAGTGTTAGCCTCGGCTTATGCCTGGGATCTGAGGCTATCAATCGCATGTGTACATGTACATGTACATCTGTTCAACCCTTAGGCTGCCAGGCAGGATTTCTCGACATAGTAAATAAATAAATCAGAGCATGTGCCTTCATCAACCTTCTTCTGCACCACCACTATCATATCGAAGACGAAGACGCTGGAAATCGTCCCCGAGGCTCGACCCCAGACGACTTGAGCACTCAAGGCAGCAGAAATATATTTAACCTGCTATTCTTGTGTATTTATTATGACAAACTCGATAGTATCTATATATCTATAAGGAAATCTAAACCTTTTTCCCTTCCTTTTTCAACTTAATTGATCATCCCATCACTTTCTTTATTGCTTCTTCTCAATTCCTGTCATTTGCAAAAGATCTTTCTTGTTCTGTGTCTCGTCATGTCTTGTCTAGAATCACATCCATCTCCTGCTTCATGGGAGGAAAAAAGGCAATACGTCTGTCTCCGTAACCAGGATAAAAAGTAAAAAGGAAAGAAGAGGAAAATGCCGAGTAAGGGAAAAAGGGCAAATTAGGAACCCGGGGACAAAAAAGAAATCGACAGAAGCGAAATCTACATCAGGAAGTATGTAAATTAAAAGGAATATATATTTTCACCTCACCCACCGAGGCAGATGTAGCAGGAAATCGCGGACTATCTATTCTTCGCTTCACTCGTTCTCATCCATTTCACCCTTCTCGGCCGAAGTCGCCTCACCGTCCGCCGCTGAAGGTGCCTCTTTCATCTCGGCGTCTGTGGAATCCTTGCCTTCCTCAGTCTTCTTCCCTTCCTCCTCTGGTTTTCGCTTCGAGTCTTCCTCTGCACGCTTCTTCGCTACCGCCTCCTCCTGTGCTTTGAGGATGGCCTGGCGGTCGGCCTCGATTTTGTCCATATAGCGCTGGATGATGGGTCCTGCGATGAAACGGATCTCGTCCATTTTCGCAACGTAGGCTGCTTTGGTGGTGTCTTCACCATCTTCGTAGAGCCAGTCCTAGGTAGCCGTTAGCATTAGATCCCGGACGGAGAAGTGAGGATGTTATTCGAAAACTCACTTCAATTTCGGAAAGTTTGGTCGTTAACTTCTCCCTTTCTTCGTCGCTGGCAAAATCGGAATAGGTGGTCTCAACCTTATCCCGAAGTTCATAGATAGAGGACTCTAGTTCGTTCTTCTTCTCATCGGTATCTGCAACCAACTTGTCCTCCATGGTCATGGCGTTTTCTTTTTCTGTCCAAGTCTCTTTGGTCACCGGTTCCAAGGAAGTGGTGCCACTAGAAACGGGCAACTCTCCTTTGCGGACCTGTTTTTTAACCTTCCGAGTTTTCTTCGGCTCCGCATTGCCATTTGGTGTATCGGTTTCCATTGGCTGGATGAAGGGTTAGCCTATCGTCTTATTCGCCTTCTGAGAGAGAAGTTCTTGGGTTAAAGAGAGGGTTTAGTGAGGGGGCAGACATGGAAGCGAACAAGGAGCACTCACATCAGCATCTTTCTTTTCGCCCTCCTTCTCATCTGAAATGGGCTCCTCTACTTCGACATCCTCCACATAGTATCCGGACTCAACATTGAGAATTCCGTGCAGGTTGAGTCTGGCCTTTAGCTTGCAGATCATAAAGTCATCATTGGCATCCGCCTTGACGCCCTTGATGGAAAAGCGTCCGATCCAGGGATTTACTTTTCCGGGAAGCATTTCTGGTTTGGAGTAGCGAGCTTCCAGATCGAATGGTTGCTTCCGGTAAAAAGTGAGGATCTTTGTAGATGGCATGATGTTGCCCTTGTTGAAGACGGTGAGACTGGTGTCTTCATCTGGGATCTCGGGCGACTGCTCCCAAGTGAATTCGACCGGGTAGTTCACGATTTCATGGACGGAGAAGTCACGCACACGGAATATGGGTGATAAGATGGCACAGCTAAAGGTGCAACCGCGGGCAATAGCCTCGTCTTGGTTCAGCGTGAAGGACAGCGGCTTTCCGAAGAACTTGCTGATAGTCTCTTTGATGATAGGAACGCGGGTGCATCCACCAACCATCTCGATGCTATCGATATCCTCGACCTTCAGCTTCGCTTCCGCGAGGACTTGTTCCAGGGGAACAGAGAGCTGTTCCAGCAGAGGACGGACCATCTCTTCCATATCCTCCCGCTTGATAACGGTACGGACATCCACGTCATTCATCAGGGACTCAATGCTCAACGGCGCCACTGGATTTGCCGAAAGGACTTTCTTTAGCTTCTCCGCGGCGGCGAGGGTACGCGCCCAGGCTTTGGGATTGGTGCGAATGTCGATCTTGAACTTTTCCTTGAACTCATCGGCGAAGTGATCAACGAGAGCTTTATCGAAGTTGCGGCCACCGAAGTGACGGTCATACGTGGTTGCCTTCACGTTGAGCTCGCCTTTTCGAAACTCTACGACCGAGCAGGTGTAGTTGCTGTGCCCCATGTCCACAAAGACCACCCTCCGGGGGCTCTCTTCCGCGGTGGGAAGGTCGAGCTTGGTGATGCCGTAACCAAGCGCAATGGCCGTGGTGTCATTCATCAGTCTTAGAGGCCTCAGGCCCGCTATCTCCGCGGCATCCAGCATCGCCCTCCGCTGGCTATCTGTGAACCATGCTGGCACGCTAATCACGACATCTGAGATAGGCAGTTTAATCTCTCGGGCCGCGGTTGATTTGATCTTGCTCAGATACATGGCTACCAATTGAGTGGCGGTGAATTGCTCCTTCTTCCCCAGGTAACTGACTTCGACACCCGCCTGACCATTAGCATCACATAGGGTGGATGTGTTATATTCCTGCTCGATATGGACATCGGGATCCTTGAAGGAGCGGCCTACGAGGCGCTTGAAGCCACTGACGGTGTTCTTGAGGTTGGAAATCTCCTGTGTTTTGGCTGCCTCTCCGAGATATCTGCTCTTGGGACCAAATCCAACAAGAGTGCTGTATTGGCGATCTGGGGGTTAGTTGGAGGCCATCAGGGAAAGGAAATGAGAGCCAGAGAAAGGAAGGGGATCTAAAGAAACAAAACGTCACGAAGATCTAAGCCGTAGCAATGGAGGTGACTTACGGAGTGGCTCGGTTAGAGACTTCATTGGTAATCTAGCAAGAAACAAATACTGGTCAGATCAAAACGCCAAACCATGCAGCAAGGAAGGAGGATTACATACAATGTCGATACCCTTATTGCGAGCCACACCAATCTTGGTGCTTTGCGTACCTAGATCTATACCGATGACACTCATGATGGCGCGGAAGGACGTTCGCGCGAGTCACAACAAGCTGGCTCAGGATAATTTCGGGCGTCCTTCTTTCGGGGAGAGTATAACAGGGAAGGTAGAGAGGCGGATGGCGAAAGAGTTGACGTTCTGATTATTTTTTTATTATAATGGAAGAATTTCTAGTTGGCCTTGTCGAGGAGGTTAGATAGGACGAAACTCAACAGTTGAAAAAGAAGTTATGGCTTGTTCAAAACGGTGAGTCTTTAAACTTGGTGACTTATGCCTGTCGAACCTTCTGGCTCTTGCTCGAACGACCTTCGATGTTCTCTAGCTATACCGCCTTGGATTTCTTTTGATTTTTATTATTTGGCTGGCAGAATGTAGTTACCCCTCTTTGATCCATTTGACCGCCTTTCGCGGTCAAAGAGTTGGCGGTGTACATGTCTTATTATTAGAACAGAACATCAATTTTGCATATACTGTACTCTATCACTACCTAGTCTGGGATAAGTATTAAGAATACGTATGATATGTAGATAAAATTCAAAAGGTAGAGGATAGATAACAGGTATCATAGATCAAACGGTCCCCTCAGAAACCCAAAAGGAGAGCGGGCGCCCGAGTTACATATCGTCATGAGAGCCTGGGCAAAGATAGCGAGGCGAAATCGATCTATAACTACATATCATACAAGGTATGCAGAGGAAATAACGTAGAGTTCGATAGCCTGCAGCTCCCTGCTCCTCTAACCTCCCATGGTAAGGCGCTTTGGGCAGCGACCAGAAAGATCCATACTAACCCTAGCCTCTTAATGGTCAGTTAATTCTTATCGTATCATATTATCATTAGGTATATAGGTAGGGTACGTATAATGTATGTACATCTGGGCAAAAGATGGCCGTGCTTCAACCATGGCCATCATAACAAATGTTTGTCGTCATCACGGATCGAGAAGGAACAAGATTGTGCCTACTTTGTACATATCCTAATCACGTCTTTTGGGTTCTCGAGATTAGCCAATAACATACAAAGGAAACTGTTCCGTAATAGCGGCCAAGCAGCGGGTGGTCCTCTATTCGCGATCGTTCAAGTGTCTCGAGTACAAAGCCCTCTGCTCGCAGCTGAAACCGGTCTATACCAGATCATCTCCCCGTTTGACCCTTTTGATCAGCCGGCGACGCTTTTTGTTAGGTGGGCGCTGGGATTCCTCGACGCGCGGAAGGGGCTCGACGGGGCGGATGCCTCGGCGTCCGTCCGGGGGAATCTCCGCCACACCGTCCCAAGAGACCTGCGGAGGGATAGTCCGCCCCAGCGGGCTCCGCATGAGGCGTAGTTGCCTCGACATGTCCAGGGGGGTTTCAGGAACGCTGATTGGCCCGTCCACCATGGGGGTGGTAGGCACGGAGGTCGGATAGGTCGGAAGACCAAACCCCTCCGGCCGATCACTGGAAGCCAGGCTGCTCGGACGGGAGAGTGGAATACACAAAGAGCTTCTGGCATCGTCCATTTCTCCGGGGTCGTTGAGGACACTGGACGCTTGTCGAGCATAGTATAGTTTCCGCTGGTCCTCTTCACCCATGATGCTCTCAACCCGTCGCGGGAGGCAGATCGAATTGGACCCAGCCGTCATCACGGAGTCGAAGGAATCCCGAGGGTGCAACGAAACCCTTGGTACATCTGGTGCTTGGGACATGAGCTGAATCAAGGTGACGCCGGAGTCATCTCGGCCAAAGCAATAGGAGTCAGGATGCCCTCCCTCGGCGGCGAAACGCCCTTCAACCCGATCGGATGGGTGGATGGGCACGGTAGCCCTTCCCTCGTACGCAGCTCGGAACGTACCCACATCGACATTCAATTCATCACCCTGGGCAATCGCTTGCTCCACGGCTTCGCGAGGAGTAGTGTGTTGATCGGCCTTCGCCGCGTCCGCTCTCGGTCCTCCCCAGGTACGCTGTCCGGCAGTAAAGATGCCGTAGATCATGTAGAGCCAATTGAAGAAGGGATTGAGCAGGAACATCAGCGGGTACAGCCATGCTTTATATCGGCGCAATTTGGCGCCAAAGTACAACATCAGGAGATAATTAAGGCCCAGGGACACGGCAATAAAACCCACGGGCAGATTCTCCACCCGGTTGGATGTCGTCAGGATCGAGATGACCATGATAAAGAAGAGAAGAGCAGTCGTCCGAATGGTATTTTGCATGAAACGTACCAGACAGAGGATCGGATAGCGCTTCCAGAGTCTGATGTCGGTCAACATGCACACTTCGTTGGTGATAAAGCCGAGGAACCACCGACGGCGTTGCTTGAGAAGACTTGGAAACGTTTGGACGGCCTCCGTCTTGCAGAATGCGCTCGTGCACATCTGAATCTGATATGGCTTTCTCGCACCGATCATGAACAGGTGCGTCAACCATCGATCCTCCCCCAGATGACACTTCCCAAAGTCAAAGAGATCTTCACATTGCTCGGCTTTATCGGCAAAATAATACTTGGCCATCTTACGGAATGCAGAAAATCGCAGGATGGTTAACGCCCCCGGGAGACAGGTCACAGCCCCGCAGCCTGATTCGACCGAGCGCTCAAATAACTGTCCGTGGATATATTCCATGTCTTGGAGGATGGTGATGAGAGAGTTCTTCTCCGTCGTAGAGGTTATGACCCCGGTCATGGCCAGCATACTGTGTTTGCTGCCCGGTTTGAGTTCCATATCGTACATGAAGTTCTGCAGGCACACTCCGTCTAGAATGCAGTCGGAATCGATGAAGAGAACGAAGAGATTATCGTGCTTCTTCAAGTACTCGGCGTAAATCTTGTCGATAAGCTTGAAAGTCAGTTTCTGACAATGCCGCTTTCCTCCATGTTTGAATCTTGAGACGGTAATTCGAGCGCGTTTGTAGGTAACATCGATGCTCTGAGGATATATTTTGAGGAACATGGGGATTCCAAGGTGATGGGCGACCCGGAGATAGGATTCGTCAACGATACCGCCATCATATGAGAGGAAGACGTGGATACAGGGCGCTGGATAGTCGCAATCGACGACAGAATCGATTGCCTTGATCAAAACGGCCGGGTCTTCCTTATAGACTGGCATCACGATCACTGTTTTTGGGGCGGAACGGTCGTCCAAGACTTCTTTGAGCCTTTTTGTCCGTCCAAGAGAGTTGGTGACCAGTCGATAGACGCAAAATAGCCATGGGATGACCAAAAGGACGGCGAAGCTCCAAAAGGCAAACCATTGAAGAAAGGAGACAATTTCAAGAGGAAAATATTGAGTTACCCTGGCAGGCAGAGGGAGGGTAACTACCATGATCGGAAGGAAGATTCCCCTTCAACTCGCCAATTAGTATCACTCTTGACTTGAAAGATGGCGCTTGTCAGATCATACCGAAAGCCTGTGAAGAGAACCATCATAATTACAGCAAGGACTTTGATACTCCAGTGATCTGCCTTCTGAAACACCTTCACCAAGCAGTACAGGAATGCAGAAAGCCAGAGAAACCACTCCAGAAATGCGGCCAGCATCACTGGGCTGATTACCGCAATGTATGCAATCTAGAGAAAGAGTCAGACCGGATCACCATGGCATTGACCTTTACTCACATCCTTGGCCGGCCATGGAGCCGTGATGGGCGGCACTCCATTACTGTCCTCCGCCATCCCGTAGCCTGAGAGACCTAAAACTGGGTAATCGATGCGTGCCGGAGCGAGGGAGAAAGAATCGATTCGCAATACCAATTAAAGCCTCCTGGATTCTGATGTCGTTACGTTGTTTGATTAATAATGGACAGGGACCTATGTCAGGCTTCTTTGAATCAGCACACAGACATCAACCCGTCGAAGCGTCAAAACCTCTATCGAGAGTCTACTCTCATAGTAAATTGACCATAGGTGAAGGCCCAAAGAAAGAAAGTTGTAATGGACGCGAACCTGCACTTCACCGGCACTGCATGTTCTATCTCCAGAATGCCATCTAGGAACAAAGATTTGATCAACTCTCTCAGCATTCTTCAGATCTCAAGCCACGGAGCCAGAACGGCTTGAAGTTGAATAGCTCGTTGTAGAGACCCAAAATAGTTGCTTAATTATGTAAAACATAGTCAATAATGGGCTGTTTGTAAATAGGGGATGAACTTACAGTATGTTGACACAGGTCCTAGAAAGGCAGGTAAAGAAAGGTCCAGGTTAAATTCACAGGAATCAAATTGGGCAGGCGCATGTCTGTTATGTAGGTAGTGCAGTTTGGTACCTTGGTTGCCATTTCCCTTCAAGTTAAGAAGTTTGATATATATACATGAAAACAGACCCTGGTAATCCATAAAACGGCAGGGACCTCGAGCTCAGTCCTACGAGTTTCCCAGTAGAGTAGTTAAAGTGTCCATGTAGACAGTGGAGAAGATGCACCTCGTTGCGATCGGTAACCAAATGCATTTCGAGCTCGAGCTTTAGAATAATTTAATTTGAGACTATGATAGGGCCAGAACCTGCACATCACTTGAGTCTTTTATGTGTTTTGACGTTATTTTGACATTATAGCTGCTGTAGGTGATCACTGGCATGATGTCCTTCCTTGTTAAGTTCTGTGAATTGTTGATGATGATCATGATGATGATGATATATATGTAGGGCTGAACCCTAATCTATGACAAAACCCTTATCACTACAAACAGTGTACTTGTACATACATACATAGTTACCTAATGTACATATGAGAATAATGATAGGTAAGAAGCCATTATAATTGCACAATAGTATGTAGTCTCTTGCCAATTGTTACTATTGACAGAAAGCTATTCATTTTGTTGCAAGAAAACCATATGATACCTATCATAATTGTTCGGGGTTATTCTAGTGAACTCAGAACCAGGCGGTGGGTTCGGAAGCTCAAAAGGTTCTTTCCCATCTTCCCCCGCGGTGTTTTTTAACTATATATAAACTTAACTACCTACACATACCTCCAACCTTCCCACACATCGTTGGTTGCTCTATCCCGTTATATGTTTTTCCTCCTATCTATACACCTCTCCTCCCCTCTCGTCAGGATTGCTTCCCCGCTTGCTCTAAGAGTATTTCTCTTGCCTTGAGTGTTCGCGCGACACCTTAAACAATCAAAAGGACGTCATCACTCTCCCTCTTCTAGGAAGGAAGTAGGGGATTCCGTCGTCTAAGACGAAGTGATTGATCGCCGTCTCAACTCGTGCTTCCCTCCTCGTCTTAAAGAACATGTCCGACGAAATCAAGGACACTAACGCAACCTCTAACGCTAATGCTGAGGCAGAAAAAGATGTACAGAGTATCCTCGCTGAGCTGAAAGCGGAGGAAGCGAAAGACGCTGAAAAGGATACACCGGCCCCCAATAACTCGCACTCAGAAGAAACAAATGACCGTGCTTCCGTGGAACAGGCCTTAGAGGAGGGTCAGGGTATAAAGGAAGCTGCAGAAATTACAGAGAAGTCAGAGAATAATGAAGAATGCAAAACCGACTCAAAGGACCCCCCGACAACCAACAACTCAAGCTCAGAAGAGAAATCAATTCCCCACCCAAATGCCAATGCTCCGGTGGAACAAACCTCAGAGGAGGGTCGGGGTGTAGAGGAAGCTGCAGAAGTTGCAAAAGTTGCAGAGAAGTCCGAGAATAATGCAGAAAAGAAAAGCAGCTCAAAGAGTGAGACACGAGGCTCTCGTCATTCCAGGGAGCATAAAAATAATCGCGACAATATAAAATCTGATGCAAATTCCCAGGAGGAAAGTAGCGATCCGGATGCCATCAGGAAACAGGTAAGTTGAATGGCAACGCCGGATAACATGACTGTAACCAGCTAATGTCACCAATCGTTCCCATAGGTTGAATTCTACTTCTCTGACTCCAATCTTCCAATGGATAAATTCCTCCTCTCTAAGGTTGGGGGAAGTGCAAACCGTTCCGTTGAGCTTTCTGTGCTACATTCGTTCCAGAGGATGCGCCGTTTCCAGCCCTTCAGTGCTATCGTCGATGCACTTAAAACTTCGGAAACCCTCGAACTTACAGACAACGACACAATGGTACGCCGGAAAGTACCTCTGCCGGAGTCGGTCAACGACAATCCGGACCCAACTGTCATCAAAGCTTTTGAGGACAAGGCGATGAACAGCAGCATATATGCCAAAGGATTCGGCTCCGAGAAACCAAGCACCCAATTCGATATTGAGGCCTTCTTCGCTCCTTACGGACCTACAAATGCTATTCGTCTTCGACGCACTTACGATAAGACCTTCAAGGGGAGCGTCTTCGTTGAATTCGATTCGGAGGAAACACAGAAAAAGTTTCTTGCTCTCGACCCGAAGCCGAAATGGAAGGGGGAGGAACTACTGATTAAGAGCAAGAAGGAGTACTGTGATGAGAAGATCAAGGAAATTGAAGCCGGCAACATCAAACCCAATCGGGGTAGAGGTGGCTTCCGTGGTCGTGGTCGTGTTGACTCAAATGGAGACCGTGATTGGCGGGAGCGGAGAGCAGAGGACCAGAAGAAGGGGTTTGGGAAGGGGCGCCATAGTGGACGAGGCCATCGTGGAGTTCAGAAGGATGCTCGGTATGTTCTGTCCCTGGTGTTGTACTGTCAATTCCGATTATTGCCCTATCCACACTAACGACGAACACGTAGTGGCGTGCCGGTTGTTCAAAGCACGGTGGGCAATGAAGAACCATCTTCATCGTCTTCTAAACACAAGCGTTTCCGAGAAGATGATGCCTCCGGTGAAGCAGGATCAGCCCACCCTGCCAAGAAGGTGGATGTTAAGGAAGGATAGTGTTATCGCCATCCTTCCCTCTTTTTATATTTTTCTTTGTTGTATATCACTATGGGAAATT